>JAKUCV010005371.1:0-15915 GCA_028386065.3 Turnera subulata
TTTATTATTATAACCCATCCGTAATAATAATCGACTAGGGACATTTAAGAATATACATATCAAATATATATATATACTAGGGTTATAAGTATGTGCAAGCGTTTATCTCATAGACGATACTTATTGGAATAACCTTAAAGTGTATGTACATGACTATAAATAAGCATCCATGATTGGCTTTTGTGCATATTACTAACAAGAGGAATAACCGAGAAGAGGAAAAGAAAGTCTGGAAGGGAGAAGAGAGGAGGAGAAGGGAAAAAGAAAAGTGAGGAAGAAAGAAGGAGAAAAAGAAGGAAAAATCAGGAAGAAAGAAAATAAAAGAAGAAAAATGTGGAGAAAGGAAAAATTAGATGGGAAAAGAAGAAAAAGAAAAGAAAATGGATAAAAGGAGAAAAGACAAGAAAAGGAGTGGCCCGGGAGAGAGAATAACAAGATAATAATAAATGAGAAAAAGTAAAAAGGAAAAATAACTTTTTTACTAAAATTAAAGTAAAGTAATTGTAAATTAAATTTTGGGAAAAAGAGAAAAAGGAAAAAAAAAATCTAGATAAGTGGGTCGACGGGGTGGGTGAACGGGTCGGGTGGGGCTGGTTTTTGGTTTTTTGTTTAACCCTAACATGTGGGCCCCACAAAGCTGATGTGGCGCCTAAAAATTTGCCAAATCAGCCACTTTCGCCGGATTTCGGCCGGACTGACCAAAATGGATGAACGGAGGGATGAAAAGAGGCCAAAATCCTATATGAGGATGAATTCCAACTTTGAGGCCTTACATAGGAGCCAAAAAACGCTTTAATCCTTTAAAAAGTAAGAAAAAAGATAATAAAACATATTATCGAGAAAATCTTGCCTTAAGAGTAGATGCTGCTTCATTCCTCTTTTTTCCTTGTAAATAATCAACTAAAAACAAAATAAAGGAAAGAAAGAGGGAAAACAAATGATAAGAAAAATGAAGAAAAAAAATTGTCTACATCGAAAAAGAAGATTAACTTGAAAAAGAGAGAGTATTTTGGAGATTAGATTTTTTACGTGCTAAATCTTATGTGATATTGTGATATAAGATGCTAACTCCGAACCCATCCCACCTTAGGTGATATTGTGATATAATATGCTAAACTCCGAACCCATCTCACCTGCATACATTTGAACAATCAATAGTTTACAAACACGAGATCACATTAGCACCAACCATCACAAAAATCAAATAGAAACAACCCACTATGCCATTTAAAAAGTAAGAAAAAAGACAATAAAACATATTACCGAAAAAATCAAGTAAGAGGGAAAACAAATGATAAGAAAAATGAAGAAAAGAAATTGTCTACATATGAAAAAGAAAATTAACTTGAAAAAAGAGAGAGTATTTTGGAAATTAGATTTTTAACCTGCTAAATCTTGGATGAAAGTAAGCTATATAATTGTATGAGCTTGTACCCATTTTATAACTCCATCTTCAGTTTCTTAAACGTTTCTACAGGGTATTAATACAAATAATGGCTATGAATTCCTTGTAACCGTATATTTTGATTAATAGTATGTTTTTTTGGTCATTAATTACATTACCATATTTTGAAAGCATTATAAATCCCTAAACAAAAACAACACTGTAATTAATTGTAACAGCCCGGGTAAAATTTGGATTTTTACCGGGACTGTTAAAGTCGTTATACAGTGATTTACCGAATGAATTAATCTTGGATAATTAATTCAAGGTAAATTGGGAGTCGTTTTTCGGAACCAAGAGTTTTCCCGCGCTCGGGAGTATCTTTCTAACTAACCGAGCCTCGATTTTCAGTTCCGGGAGTTGGACGATGCTCAGGAGAATTAATCGGATTTTCCGAGCCCAAGTCATATTTTTGGACTCGGGACGGAAAATTACGGTTACGCCCCTGTTCTCTTCCCTTTTCTTCTTTTCTTTTCTTCTTTTCTTTTCTTCTTTTCTTTCCTTCTTTTCTTTTCTTTCTTTTCTTTTCTTTCTTCCACCCGATTTTTCCTTCATTCAGCCCCACCCCTATCTCTTCTTCATTTCCCTTGTCTTCTTCCTCCTTCCCCAACTATTTCCACACTGGTTTCCTTTTTCCCTTCACTCACCGAGACCCACACACATCAGTTCCTCTCTCCTATAATTTCCTCAGCTTCTCCCTCAATCACATCTCTTCTCCCCCATCAATTGCCGCAACCACTACCCCTGACCGCCGCCATCCTTCACCACCACCAACGCTGCCTTCCCTCTTCCTCTTCTCTTTCATTTCTCAAGACCGCCACTACTCCTCCTTCCTCTGCCGCTAAAGCTAAATGACGCCGCCACCACCGCGAACTCAACACCACCGTGCCAGGAGACGATCTTCCCTCCCTCTCCTCTGCCAGTCGCCGCCGTCTCTCTCCTTCTTTTCCTTCCTTCAAGCCGCACCTCCCTCTCTCTGTTCCGCGTCACCTTCCTCTGCCCGAAGCCGCCGCCGTTCCTTCCTTGACGCCGTCGCTGCCGTCTCCATAGGACCGAGCCGTTGTGAGCTCGACTCATCCTCCTCCACTGTTCTCCTCTACTCTGCAACCGGCGCCGACGCCGTGACCCTTCCCTGCCTTCGATCTGCCATCGCCGTCATGTAGGTGGGTGATGATGCCGTTGTTGTTGTTGTTGTTGTTGTTGGCGTGGGCTGGTGTGTTTTGGTTGGTGTTGTTGTTATGGCTTTGGGGGTGGCGTGCTCGGATTGCTGTTTGGGTACGGCGGGTTTGGTGTTCTGTTTGATGAAGAATAGTAACAAGGGAGTTTTTTAGCTGTTGTGAACAGTAACACGCCGGAATCTGGCGAGTTCCCGTCCTCTCGGGACTTCTCCGGCGAGGTCTCGAGAATTTTCCAGCGAGCCCGAAAACTGACCTTTGGGTAATTCCTTGGACTTATTTCACCTTGGCTCGGGTTTGGGCTTGGTTTGCGCAACGGACTCAGAAACGGGCCGAACGTGCGGAAGCCCATGTTCTCGGGACGGACTCCTAACGAACATGATTATAGACTCATTAACGTTGGTAATTGACGGATTAACAAACTGTTTTGGAAACATGCTTATCGGCTAATAATTCGGAATTATTTGGATTTGATTATACCTTTACAGGTTTTATACATAACTTGAATTAATTTTCTTTAGAGGGATTTACGAATAGTAATCTAAGTTAACTTACCAGATCTATTATCTTTGAGTAATACAATATACCACGGAACAACTGTTATTATTTTACTAGACATGCTATTAATTATAATATTAAACATGTTTATACAAGTATTGATTTTATTATTTTATTTCCGTAATCTTAAGCTGAGATAATATTAGATCTATATCTTATTTTAATTACTGATTTTAATCTTGTACAAGTATGTACATATATCGTATAGCGAATTACCACTATCTTCACTAGTTACTAAACAAATACGTATTTATTGCTATTTTAATCGGGTATAAGTATTTAATGGAATAGAATATACTCTATAATACGATTTCTTATATATGATATAAACAACGTAATTATGTATTTTCTTATCTTAAGCGACCTAAGGGCCGGGATAACGGCTTGGACGCTCGGCTTCGGTTTTAATCTAAAATAAAGTACGTTTTGATATATTGGCTGGATATACTTAATCAGTTAATTGCCGCCAGGTCAGATGAACTGTTTAGAAACAAGGTAATTATGGAGATAATGAAATGAACAGATAAGCTGTCTAAATACTGTTAAACCGGCATCATGCATAATCATCTTGTCGATGCATTATAAGTGATTGTGTTGCTATATGTATACATATAGGGTATCAAGGTTGACCGGATAGCAGCTTCAGAGACACATCAGGTGAGGATGGATAAACCTTGATATGTGCCCGTAATGCTGTGTGTGTATTTTTGTTGTTTGTGTATTTTTGTTGTTTGTTTGATCTGCTGGAATGATTGATGACTGTTACTTAATTGCTATGGAATTGTTGATGCTGTTGTTGAATCGTGTCAGACCTGTGTATGTTGTGTTGGAAATATTGTTGAACTGTTAGTTGAAAATAATTGGTGATATGAGAATGTGGATTAATCTGAAAAAATTGAAAAATTGGATAACTGATGGAAGAGTAATGGAATTGGACTGTATTTGAGATGATATAATTGTCACTTGGGAAGTAGTGGTACGACTAGATGGTTAGAGACTAGTTCTGTGGTGTCATGGCCGGTGGGTTGGTTGATTGGGGTGTTGACCCCGGATTTGTGATATTGGGATGTTGATCCCGGATTTGTGATATTGGGATGTTGATCCCGGATTTGTGATATTGGGATGTTGATCCCGGATTTGTGATATGGGGATGTTGATCCAGAATTGTGGTTGGGCCTGGCATCCAGAATTAGTTAATAACCAGGTACGACCCTAGCTTGTCCAGTGACGGGCTCGGAAGATAAAATTGGTAATAAAAATTAATAAGCATTCTTTTGGTCTTGGCCCTGATATGATTTAGTAAGATTCCTCTATCGTGCTGTTTGTTGTTGGATTCCTCTGTTTTGTTGTTTGTGTTAGATTCTTCTGTTTTGATGGTTGTATTACTTCGAAAGTATTACGGTTGATTATATATCTCTGTTTATCTTTCGTCGGTGAGCGCTTCGGACTCACCCCTTGCCTGCGGGGTTTCATCCCGTAGGATGAGTTGATTGTAGTGCAGGAATATACAGGGCAAGCTGAAGCGTACCCTCGGACAGGACTCAGATCCATTAGTTGCATTGGGCTTTGCATATGTTGTCATGTGAGTTATAAGTCTTCCGCTGTGCATATTGTTAAGTCTTCTGATGTGCATATGTTGTAATTAGGCCATTGGGACGGATGGTTATTGTTGTTCATGTCCTCGGGATTCGGGTGACGAGTTCCATGTTGGGCCGAAGGGCCGGTTTTCAGTTTTGATATTGGGCTGTTGGCCAGTTTATTGTTTTATACACTGTTTGTTGGGTTGGGTTGTCACAGTTCCGGCACGTGTTTACTGTGTACGGTAAATACGGGTCGGGGCGTTTCATTTTGGTAGCAGAGCGGGCGTTAGGTCTTGTTGGGCAGTCTTTGTGTGTTTGTTGTCTTGTTTGCATAGTTCACTCCATTTGTTTATTATTTTATATTATTTTAGTTAGTGCATTATGGATCCAGTCAAGGGACGCCAGTTGTTATGGAACATACACATAAGAGGTAATGATGCCATAAATAAGCAAAAAAAAAAAATTATTAATATTGATAATATTGATATGACAAAGGAAAATATTACATTGATCTTTGATATTTTATAAAAAGAAAATACATTTAACGCCTTGGAACGACGATGACACGGAAACTGTTTGGGTCATTGTTGATGTTGACCGTGACTCTGTCGCTCCAAGAGAACCACATGCCGCCCCTGTCGTTCTGGCCAGGAATCTCGAATCGGTTTGCTTGAGGGAACCGGAGTGGGATGAGACTGTGATCGTCCTATGGTTGCCATTGGGTCTCCGTCAGAAGAACCATGTTCGGTTTGTATTGGTTCTTCAGGTCCCTCAGAGTACGCGAGAACTCCTGGGCACGCCTTGCAACTCCTCTGCAGTTCCACACCAGCAGTCGTGCCTTTGGCCAGGTTGGAGGTAGCTGAGTCATTCTGGGCATGCTTTGGGCCGTCATCGAGAGCTGGTAGTAGGCACCTTGTTCCACAGTTTGGCAAGTGGACTCCAGGTTGAACTCCTGTAGCCTTTCGGAGATGAAAAACATCATGGAGTTTGCCGATCCGTAGTAGGAGGTCCTCAGAGTGCCATGGTCCTCCAGAAAGAGGGTCTCTTCCATGGACGTGATGAAGAACCGTGATGAGTAGAGTTCGTCGATGAAGACCAGATGCGGCATTCTTCCGAGCTCATTCGGTAGTTCTTCTGGGCGTTCGTTGATCAAGCTGTACGCCAGGCAGTTTCTTCTGCCAAGATTGGCACCTTCGACGAAGAAGACTGATGAGGGAGTAGGCATCTTGTTTGGAACGTGTGGGATTTTGTTTTACGATCGTTGTGTTTTATTTGCCTGAGCGGTTTGTTTGCTTAAAAATACTTTTGATGAATTACACATCACTGCTCCTTCTTTTATACTCTTATGGGGAGCGTGATTACCGTTTTTGATTTTCAAGATTTTGCTTTTTGAATTTTACCGTTGCTTTCATTTATTGTCTTGTTACTTTACGCGTTTTTCAGACGGCAATGCCAGAGTTTTTCAGCCTATTTCCATCACATGATTCTCTTTCGTTCTGGCTACGTTGTCTTTTCTTTTTATGACTTTTCTATATTTTTTGCATCTTTTATCACATGCATCCATGACCGTTGAGGCTAGACAGATGGGACCACACCTCGAGTAGAGTGCATGTGCGACATGTTTACAGGTGTTCGGACATCGTGGAGAGATACGAGACTTGACGGACGTTTTTGGCTTATGCGGAAACTGTGAACAAGTGGGTATCGTCTCTTTCGAGGGACACAGGACGTCCCCGTGATCATCGCCTTGCCAGTTGATGGATATCCTTTTTCACGAGGTTAACAAACGTCACCGTTAGCTGTGCGAGTTACGTTTCGTGATTCGAGGATGTTCACGTCCGATACGAGGTCTTTTACAAGTTGTTGGACGTTCTTCATATGAGGGAAGAGCTCCGCGCATGCCAGTTCGATCTGCGCCACCGCCGAGCTGATCTTCTTCAGCGAGACGTTCAGTTGCGTTAGCTTCTGTTGCGGAGTGCTGCTTTCAGCTACCGCCTTGCCCTTCTTATCCTCAGCTTTCTTGCCGGCACGCTTCTTTCGTCGTTCTAGGGAAACGACCATGTGTTCCTTCAGGCCGATGATGTTGGTTTTGAACCGCTTCTTCAGAGGCTCTTCATCAGAGCTTGTCGGGAAAGCCCTGCCACCGATGTAGCTGTTGTTCTCGGAATCTGAGGTCGTTCGAGAACGGAGTTGAGAGTCCATGGCTGAGAGTGAGTGTCTCAGCTATGAGGTTTGGTATTTATAAGTGGATGAGATGTCGCTTAAGGGTATAAGCAATATCTCATGTTGAGTTTGGACACCTGGCAGAGTGTGCCAGAAGCTTATCGTGGTAGGACCCACGGATAAGACGAAATTTCGGGGACGAAATTCTTTTTGAGGGGGTAGAATGTAACAGCCCGGGTAAAATTTGGATTTTTACTGGGACTGTTAAAGTCGTTATACAGTGATTTACCGAATGAATTAATCTTGGGTAATTAATTCAAGGTAAATAGGGAGTTGTTTTGCGAAACCGAGAGTTTTCCCACGCTCGGGAGTATCTTTCTAACTAACTGAGCCTCAGTTTTCAGTTCCGGGAGTTGGACGATGCTCAGGTGAATTAATCGGATTTTCCGAGCCCGTCATATTTTTGGACTCGAGACGGAAAATTTCGGTTACGCCACTGTCCTCTTCCCTTTTCTTCTTTTCTTTTCTTCTTTTCTTTCCTTCTTTTATTTTCTTTCTTTTCTTTTCTTTCTTCCACCCGATTTTTCCTTCATTCAGCCCCACCCCTATCTCTTCTTCATTTCCCTTGTCTTCTTCCTCCTTCCCCAACTATTTCCACACTGGTTTCCTTTTCCCTTCTCTCACCGAGACCCACACACATCAGTTCCTCTCTCCTATAATTTCCTTACCTTCTCCCTCAATCACATCTCTTCTCCCCCATCAATTTCCGCAACCACTACCCCTGACCGCCGCCATCCTTCACCACCACCAACGCTGCCTTCCCTCTTCCTCTTCTCTTTCATTTCTCAAGACCGCTGCTGCTCCTCCTTCCTCTACCGCTAAAGCTAAATGACGCCGTCACCACCACAAACTCAACACCACCGTGCTAGGAGACGATCTTCCCTCCCTCTCCTCTGCCAGTCGCCGCCGTCTCTCTCCTTCTTTTCCTTCCTTCAAGCTGCACCTCCCTCTCTCTGTTCTGCGTCACCTTCCTCTGCCCGAAGCCGCCGCCGTTCCTTCCTCGACGCCGTCACTGTCGTCTCCACAGGACCGAGCTGCAGCGAGCTCGACTCATCCTCCTCCTCTGTTCTCCTCTACTCTGCAACCGGCGCCGATGCCGTGACCCTTCCCTGCCTTCGATCTGCTGTCGCCGTCGTGTGGGTGGGTGATGATGCCGTTGTTATTGTTGTTGTTGTTGTGGGCATGGGCTGGTGTGTTTTGGTTGGTGTTGTTGTTATGGCTTTGGGGGTGGTGTGCTTGGATTGCTGTTTGGGTGTGGCGGGTTTGGTGTTCTGTTTGATGAAGAATAGTAACAAGGGAGTTTTTTAGCTGCTGTGAACAGTAACATGCCAGAATCCGGCAAGTTCCCGTCCTCTCGGGACTTCTCCGGTGAGGTCCCTGGAATTTTCCGGCGAGCCCGGAAACTGACCTTTGGGTAATTCCTTGGACTTATTTCACCTTGGCTCGGGTTTGGGCTTGGTTTGCGCAACGGACTGGAAATGGGCCGAACGTGCGGAAGCCTATATTCTCGGGATGGACTCCTAACGGACATGATTATAGACTCATTAACGTTGGTAATTGACGGATTAACAAATTGTTTTGGAAACATGCTTATCGGCTAATAATTCGGAATTATTTGGATTTGATTATACCTTTACAGGTTTTATACATAACTTGAATTAATTTTCTTTAGAGGCATTTACGAATAGTAATCTAAGTTAACTTACCAGATCTATTATCTTTGAGTAATACAATATACCACGGAACAATTGTTATTATTTTACTAGACATGCTATTAATTATAATATTAAACATGTTTATACAAGTATTGGTTTTATTATTTTATTTCCGTAATCTTAAGCTGAGATAATATTAGATTTATATCTTATTTTAATTACTGATTTTAATCTTGTACAAGTATGTACATATATCGTATAGCGAATTACCACTATCTTCATTGGTTACTAAACAAATATGTATTTATTGCTATTTTAATCGGGTATAAGTATTTAATGGAATAGTATATACTCTATAATACGATTTCTTATATATGATATAAACAACGTAATTATGTATTTTCTTATCTTAAGCGACCTAAGGGCCGGGATAACGGCTTGGACGCTCGGCTTCGGTTTTAATCTAAAATAAATTACGTTTTGATATATTGGCTGGATATACTTAATCAGTTAATTGCCGTCAGGTCAGATGAACTGTTTAGAAACAAGGTAATTATGGAGATAATGAAATGAACAGATAAGCCGTCTAAATACTGTTAAACCGGCATCATGCATAATCATCTTGTCGGTGCATTATAAGTGATTGTGTTGCTATGTGTATACATATAGGGTATCAAGGTTGACCGGATAGCAGTTTCAGAGACACATCATGTGAGGATGGATAAACCTTGATATGTGCCCGTAATGCTATGTGTGTATTTTTGTTGTTTGTTTGATCTGCTGGAATGATTGATGACTGTTACTTGATTACTATGGAATTGTTGATGCTGTTGTTGAATCGTGTCAGACCTGTGTATGTTGTGTTGGAAATATTGTTGAACTGTTAGTTGAAAATAATTGGTGATATGAGATTGTGGATTAATCTGAGGAAATTGGAAAATTGGATAACTGATGGAAGAGTAATGGAATTGGACTGTATTTGAGATGATATAATTGTCACTTGGGAAGTAATGGTACGACTAGATGGTTAGAGACTAGTTCTCTGGTGTCATGGCCGGTGGGTTGGTTGATTGGGGTGTTGACCCCGAATTTGTGATATTGGGATGTTGATCCCGGATTTGTGATATTGGGATGTTGATCCCGGATTTGTGATATTGGGATGTTGATCCTGGATTTGTGATATGGGGATGTTGATCCCGGATTGTGGTTGGGCCTGGCATCCAGAATTAGTTAATAACCAGGTACGACCCTAGCTTGTCCAATGACGGGCCCGGAAGATAAAATTGGTAATAAAAATTAATAAGTATTCTTTTGGTCTTGGCCCTGATATGATTTAGTAAGATTCCTCTGTCGTGCTGTTTGTTGTTGGATTCCTCTGTTTCGTTGTTTGTGTTAGATTCTTCTGTTTTGATGGTTGTATTACTTCAAAAGTATTACGGTTGATTATATATCTCTGTTTATCTTTCGTCGGTGAGCGCTTCGGACTCACCCCTCGCCTGCGGGGTTTCATCCCGTAGGATGAGTTGATTGTAGTGCAAGAACGTACAGGGCAATCTGAAGCGTACCCTCGGACAGGACTCGGATCCATTAGTTGCATTGGGCTTTGCATATGTTGTCATGTGAGTTATAAGTCTTCCATTGTGCATATTGTTAAGTCTTCTGATGTGCATATGTTGTAATTGGGCCATTGGGCCGGATGGTTATTGTTGTTGATGTCCCCGGGATTCGCGTGACGAGTTCCATGTTGGGCCGAAGGGCCGGTTTTCAGTTTTGATATTGGGCTGTTGGCCAGTTTATTGTTTTATACACTGTTTGTTGGGCTTTGTTGGGTTGGGTTGTCACAGTTCCAACACGTGTTTTCTGTGTACAGTAAATACGGGTCGGGGCGTTTCATTAATACTATTATTTGTTTGGAGGATGTGCCTAATAAAAAAATAATATATTTCCTTACTAATTAAAATTTGACTATCTACATCACCTGATTTTGTTCGGTGAGTTTTTTCCAAAAAAAAATATACATATATGGACTCTGAAGATTAAAGTTTAAACGGATGCCTGAATGACAAATAAATGTGGCAAAATTAAGGTCATTAAATTTATGCGGGATTACCTTAATATGGCTTTTCTTTAGACTAAATTAATGACTATTAATTTTTGCAACATGGAGGTAGAGGAAATATATTTTTACTGCTGTTTTAATTTTCTCTTTTAAAAGTTTCCTTGAACTCTTTGTATTAATTGCATTGAGTTGTTTTGCCAAATGTCACTTTTATATGATCCTACGTGTCGAAATAGCAGAGCATAGATAGATAGTGATTTGCATATGTACTTGCTTTCTCACATGAGTTTCTAGGTTTGTACTAAGAAAAAAATCACTATATTATCATCAAGAGCAATCATGGGTTTTGAGGCTATGCATAACTCAGATTTGTGAATACCCATTTGAATTGTCCATAATTAGAAGTAATGAGAACAAATAATCAGTGTTATCAGAACTGGACCAGGCCGACCGGTCCAATCGGTTGGACCGTGATTCGGTCATTACACTGGGTTTTTAGGGAACTTGGATCGGACAAGCAATTGACCCGAGAAAAACCAGGTGACCCGGTCGGTTTTTACTGATCCGGTATAACCAATGACCCGTCCCGAGTCATTTTTAAAATGTAATTATGCTAATTTTTTTAATCTTTTTCCTATTTTTACAAGAAAATAGTATTTTTAAATGAAAATTTAGCAGGACCTTTTCTCGGTCAGTGTCCGGTCCGGTTCTGATAACACTGCAAATAATCCAAAGAAAACTAATTGGTACCTTCAATTTGGCTGTTGCATATTAGTATGCTCAATTTGGGTTTGGTAGTTCTTAACCTTAATCGCTAAAGTTTTATTTTTGGTAAAAAAAGAGGAAGTTAGAAGACAATTTCTTTTGATAATGGAAAATGCAAGTTAGAAGTGTTGGCCCAAAGTGGCTAAGAGGAGGGGGAGGGGGGTTGAATTTGCCTTTTCAGATTAAACCCGATTTGGTGTCTCTAATGCCAAAGTGTTTATGTGTATGGGTTTTATGTTTAAGAACACTAATGATCAAACTAATTAACACACAAGGAGGAAGGGTTAGAGATAATTGGACACACGATTTATAGTGGTTCGCCACACAGGACTACATCCACTACTCAAGGTTCCCCCCTTGAGATTTCTAACTAACTCTTATTATGGTTTTTCACGGGTTCAACCACTAACCTAAAATACAAGTTTTTCCCTTAGGCTCAACTCAAACCTTACACACTTACCACAAATCTTTCCCTAGCTTTGTCTTATAGAAAACCCTTTGAAACAGAGGCTATAACTAAGTACAACAATTTTTTCCTTCAAATATTGTCTCACAATGAATGAACTAAGAAAAGTGTTTATCTCTCTCTCTCTTTTGCTTGACTTTTGAGAACTGCAAGTGCACTAACTTTGCTTGAATTCAGAATCTCGGTTTAGCAGCTCTGAGGTTCACCTTGAATCAACATCACATTATATAGACAAGTTGGATGGTGGCAAATTCAAAAGATCTGTTACATGTCCCTTTCCATCCAGCTGGTTTGTCTTCCGAGGTGCCAGAGCGTCAACGTTCATATTGCTTGTTGTCCCTTTCACTTTGGCACGAGATCCAGCGGTCTGCAGCTTTTTGTCATTGATGTCATTGTTTAGTATAGTCCTAGGTTGGTCCTAGGAAGTTTGAATTCAGCTGACATAAAATAATCACAAGTGGCATGGGAGTTTGTATGTTGAAAGCGACATCTCATGCTTCAAAAAACAATCCCACTCACTCTTCACCCAAGGCATGATCACGATTTGGAAGCTCCTCATGTGAGCTACAATACATGGTTAGGCACAACACATGCTACATATAGGTTTGTATAGGTTTGTCATAATCAAAACCTAGTTAGTGTATTTAATCATATAATAATAATTGGCATATTATAATAGTATAATCAATGTCACAATTTAATCCATGCCTTATGTTAATAATCATACTTAATTAGGCCTAAACATACTTAATTAACCTTAAGCATCTTCCTAATCATCAATCGATTCACATTCTCCCCCTTTTTTATGTTGAAAAACCTTAAACTATGTGGAGATATGAATTTTGTGTATTCTATGCTCCCCCTCAACATATGCTCCCCCTATCTAAACTATTTATCCAATTTGTGCATCATTCAAATGGTTAAAGCATAAAGAGTAGAAAAATAAATCGAAGACATAGAATTTTGAAGCCACATTATATTAAAAGAGAATGAACATGTTGAAAAACACAGATCCACATGCTCCCGAACCTAAATCTCTCCCACAACCTAGTAATCTCTTCCCCTTTTGGCATCACAAAAAGCACAACAAGGGCAAAAATATTGGCATGGGAGAAGCCATAACAGAAACAACAGCAACAGATAGTAGACAGAACCAGTCAAGAAACAAGTGGTCAACAACAAAAAGACACATTGGCACCAAAGATACCACAACAATAGCAAAGTAAATAAAACAGATACACATGCATGATCCTAATTGAGCATCAGATCTGGATAGCCATGGGAGGTCAAACACTGGCAGATTTCTGGTCGGACGAGGAATCAGTGGACTCAACATCATCACTGCCGTCATCATCCTCATCTCCTTCAACGGTTGTCTCAACCTCATTCTCGGCAACCAACAGATCCAGTTGGCTTTTCCCATTTCCATAATCTTCTTCAATATACCTTTAAGCTCATACAGCTCTTCCTTCACATCCTTTATCTCCCCAGTCAGAGCCTAAATGCGAGCATCCTTAGAGGAACTCGGCTGAACCACATAGAAAACCCCATGCTTATTCTTTCTGAGGTGCATTTTACTAAAAGTGGCAGTGCAGTTGGAGTCACCAAGTACTGGATGATGCGCTTTGGTGGGAATCACACCAAAGTGACGAGCAATCAGGGTGATGAGGCTTCCATAAGGTCGAGCAGCAGAGAGACGAAGATGGTGAAAGATGATACCCATAGTCAATAGGACTATTCGTCAGCACACAACCCAGAAGCCACATGTCATAAGTCTTGAGCAAGGTCTGGTGTCCTCCACGTGGAATTAAGACTCTTGTGATAAAATAAAGAACCAACCTATGCTCGGGACAGAGATCCTAATAGGAACCCTTCTTGGTGGACTGCTCAAATAACAACTTCCTCTGCTCAGAAACACTAGGTGTGTCGGGCAAACTGACAGAATTTCCAGAGGTAGTGTTATAGTACTTAATAGATCCTTTCTTCAATTTCAGTAGCTTCCTAATGAATTTGGCATTGACAAAGATAGAGATCCCACAAATCGTGCTTTGAAGACCAATAACGTTACAAATATCATCATGCTTAGGTAACATATTTGTGTGGGAATCCTAAACCAACGATTCATAAGCAGATACCTGAAGAGTGGCTAGTGTGGTGAGTTGAGCCCGCTCTACTATTTCTAAAAAAGTAGACCCATTCAAATCCTCAAAGTGGATAGAATCAGATTTCAGAAATTTGAAAGAACTACCCACGATTCCAGTGGGATCCTTCTCTTCCTCCTCCTCATCAACAATCTTCTTAGGCTTCTTTTTGCACCTGGAGAGTTTTCCTGACTTGCTGACATGCTTGACCGAGGGTTCGTAGCATTCTTCACTTTCAGATCCTTCTTCTTCATCCTCAGACACCATAGGTATATCCCCTATTACTCGTTCAGGGGTTACATCCGGAACCACTTCATCATCATCATCTTCTTCCTCCGACTCAGGAACCTCATAAACCACCTTTTCTTTTCCTTTTCTGGACACAAGTGCCTTCAGCCTTTGTACCCGAGTATTGTCCCTTAGTGCACGCTTTGGCATCGCAGATGCCATAAGCTTTTCGGGCCTAGCTAGACAGAGGAGTTCCTAGGGTTCTTTGGTTGATTTTCAGGAGTAGGGTTAGGAAGAACCTCAAAGATATTTTGAGTAATGGATGGATTCTCAGTAGGAGGAAGGTCAATAAGTGAGGGTTGTTTTTGAACAAGCTCAAGTACCTTGGCCTGCTTCTCGAGATCAAGTTCCTTCACAAAGTGATCAATCATCGATTTCCTCTTCTGAGCACGAAATTTTTTCTGCTCAGTGGGATCAAAGAGGTGTGAAGGAATTCAAATCTGGGATAGGACCTCATCTGTGGAGGCTGCAATATTTGCAAGAGTTTTTGTAGCCTCTTGGTCAATGATTGGTTCAGGTGGGTTTGAAGGAGTGGAAGACATCTTTGGAGAGGAGTTTTTTTGGCTTTTTAGGAGGTTTTGTTAGAGTATTTGGAGGTCTTGTAGATGGAGTTGATGGAGGGGGTTTTGAATGTCTTGTAACTCTAGTTGTAGAAGTCTTTGAAATGGCTGGGGCAGGAGAAGGAAGGACAGGGGTTTCGGTGTTTTGAGATTTTGTAGGGTTTTTAGTTCTTCCCATTTTGAGTAACTGATAGGTTAATTTGAGGAAGACTTTGATTGTGGAGTGATGGTGAGAAAGTCGGTTGTGAGGTGAGGTTGGATAAGGAAGGAGGTTATGTAGTGGAGGTGGGTTACCATTTTTATTTAACGGGTAATAAAGAGTTTTAATGCAGCTATAACACTCAACCTTATAGCCTGCTAGGTAACGGTCATCTCCCTGTCCATCACACACTCTATCCAACATACACTGTAGCCGCTTTTCCATCCACTTGCATTGTCAGGCCTGTGCTTAATATTTTTTTCAATATATCACCTCCTCGTGCAGTGGTGCCTACGATGCTGATGAGTGCGCATTTTGCACTCTTTTCACATGTCTTTTCAATAGTTTTTAGCTTGCAAAATATTATTCATCGTACTATTCCATCTTATTTTTAGTACTTTTCTCCCTTTCACCTATATAATACCTTTTCTTCAGATTTTTATGTTTTTATAGAATTTAAAAATAAAAAAGTTGGATTTTCCGGATGAAAAGGGCAGTTCCAGCATAAGCTGCCTGTGTAAGCAGTTTCAACATAAGCAGCTTGTGTACATGTGACAAGACCAAGCAAAGCCTCTTTTGATTTGGGTCAAAAATCCTCCAAGGTGCAACCCAAATTCGTGGTGGACCATTCTTTGAAGGCCCAAAGCCATGAGAAGATGGGCAAGAAAGGAAGGAGCAAGCCCACTTGACTTGGCCATCACCCTCACGTCAAAAGTATGCATGGAATGGTCTTAGCCTTTGGTTTCAGCCACCCATTTCATCTAAGGAAATGGTCAAGTTCTATTTTAGGCAAGAAAGGAAG
>JAKUCV010005372.1:0-66520 GCA_028386065.3 Turnera subulata
CATCAACCTTACTCCCCAAGTCATCACCAACAGAGGATGTCAACAAATCATCAGCTGCAAAGTCACAACTTCTGGGGGCTTTCTTCTTGTCTATCGATAGGAAATCAAGCCTTGAAGTCAAATCATCAAGGATATCATTAATTTCGCCAACACCCGGATTACTATTATCTTGAGGCTTTGCCGGTATTGGCGAATCGAAATCAAGAATGGCATCAAAACTAGGTTCACTTGGCGCAACTGCTGTTGATTGTTCACTCACAGCATCCTTAGAGACTTTGCAGAGACGGCGCCTGCCTTCTATCTTCACTTTAGCGTCCTCCTTTTGAGCTGGATCATCACCTTGAGGCTTCTCTTGCAGAGGTGAATCAGAATCAAGAATGCCAGCAAAACTAGGTTCATTTGGGAGAACTACTGTTGGTTGTACCTTCACTTTGGCGTCCTTTTCTGCAGCTGGATCATCATCTTGAGGCTTCTCTAGAAAAGGTGAATCAGAATCAAGAATTCCATCAAAACTAGGTTCATTTGACACAGCTGTTGTGGATTGTTCACTCGCAACATTCTTAGAGCCTTTGCAGAGACGGCGTCTGCCTTCTATCTTCAGTTTAGCCTTCTTCTCTTCTGCCAATTTGATAACAAAACAACGAAGGAGGAAAATGTCAAAATGTGACAGTAAAAAAAAAAAGAAATACATTTTTTAAAAAATAGAACAAGAATCGGGAGAGGAATTAGGAACTTACCCTTGGAGACATGGCGTTGCTCCAGGAACTTGTCTTCATCGTTATCAACTGTTTCATGAAAAAAAAAATTATATAAAAAAAACAGAGAAACGTGAAATGACCAAATAGGGCTTGTAGAGAGACCGGCGATTGCGTTACCTTTTGCGAGATGAGGTTCTGCCTGGAACTCCTCCTCATCGTCATCTGTTTTATATAGGAACAACAAAACGGCCACACAAATTTTCAAAAACCTGAGAGAACATAGAAGAACTGAAATTAGGGTTTAAGGAAGGGATTGGGGGATTCCGTTACCTATGGAGAAACGGGGTTGCGCCTGGAACTTCGCTGCATTACCAACTGTTTTAGGCAGAAACAGATAACAGAATCAAGTTCAAAACCCTAGAATGCAAAAAAGAAGGGACTCGAGGGAGAGAGAGAGAGAATAAGAGGGGTACCGTGGAAGGCGGTGGATGCGGAGGGTTTAGGAGGAGGAGGAGCCGAGAGTTCTTCGAGGAAGCGATAATGGCGATCGTTTAGGCTCACCGGTTTCCGGCTACTTTTTCTATCGTCGCCCATTTTCTTCCTCTCTTTCTTGTTGGGGAAACAAGAGAAGAAACAAGGAAATGGAGTGAGTGGAAATGAGAATTCAAAACTGGGGTAAGGGTTTTTAACGGTTCAATTTGGTGGAGTTTTTCTCTTGGGAATTGGAGAATCGCGTAATCGGGAAATGTAATTCTTAGCTTTGTTTCCTTTTCCCGCTTGGCTTGTAGAATTTTGAAATTTGATTTTTCCTATCAAACTACACAGGTAGGTAGGGGTAAGGGGTACATTAACCACAGTTTTTCTTACTTTTTTCACCGTCACTAAGATACCATAAAGATGTTGCATCAAGAAAATGTGCAGAGGTATTAAGATAATTATCCTAATATTCAAATATTGTCATACTGCCTTAAAAAAAATATATAGTTTGATGTACAATTTTTTTTTTCAAAAGAAATAACAAGATCCATGTACTTAAATAATTATGTAACAAAGGACAAATCCAAGCATACTATATCAGTCCCATGGCTTGGAGTTTAATAATGAAACAATCATTGTTGGACGTTTTAATATCAAAATGAGGAGGTATGATCTCTTCTTCATGAAGGAGATGTAACTACGGATTGGAATTTTGACAATTTTTTTTGTGAATAAATGCTTCTATTAAGTTACGATAAAATCGCAAGGAACTTTAGCACCTGTAGCATCAGCTACATGGTGCGCCATACAATAATCGGGAGGGGTATCATAGGCGTGAAAGCCATCCTCCATAGTAAGTGGTTCTTAGCTAAGTTATCGGCTACAAAGTTGCATTCACGGTAGACATGTTTGAAAGACACCCTCCAAGATTGTTGAGAGAGGTGCCGGATACAATCCATGAGAAGAGTAGTAGTAAAGCGATTATTCTTTATGCCAGAGAAGATAGCGAGGACTTCAACATTGTCAACCTCGACTTCAAGATTAGATATTCCCATACTCGCCGCTATGGTTAAGACGTCAGACACCGCCCATAGTTCCGCTAGAAAAAGGCCACATGGCTGAGGCTTGTGAACAAAACCTTGTATCCATCTTCCATCCCAGTTGCGGATCACTCCTCCTGCACCCGAATAACCCGTTGAGGGACAATAGGAACCATCAGAATTAGTCTTGAATGTACCTTAGCTCGGCACAATCCAACCAATTTGTTTAGTGACAGTTGACATTAACATCCCAAATGGTCTCGAATTCGGGTTATAAACATTAAAAATCTAAAATATATGTTCTTGATCAATACGGAATAGCAAAGAAATAAGAAAGTTCATGGCAAATTTCACAATTTGCCCCTTGTGTTATACCTTTTGGATCGATTGAGTCCATTTGTTTCGATTTGGATTAATTACATCTCTATGTTTACGAAATCGGCTAAATTTAGTCTCGTTAAAATTGGGCTCATGTGGCAGCCACCGGGTGGCTGCCCTGTGAGGTCAGAGTTTGACCTTGTCCTATGTGGCTTTTTTAATTGAGGTGGCCAAATAAGAGGTTGACACGTGGCTATCCGATTTTGAAAACCCACTTTGTGGTATGACCCAACTCAGTTTTAACCCACAAAAGTTATAATCCGATAGCCTGGTTCTTTTTTCTCATATCCCTAATGCCATTTAACCTCCCTACCTTTCCTTTTTTTGATTTTTCACAATTAGGAAACAAGATTTTTTAAAAACAATTAAGAAACAAGATTTGAGAATGAGAGTGGCGTGCAAGAAGATTCAACATAAACTCATAGAAAATGATAGGTATGCGTTAGAAGTGGAGAAAGCATACTAGAAAATAGGTGAGGGAGAAGTGCAAAGAAAGAAACAAAGAAAAAAATGACAAGAGCATTTGAACTAATAAAAAATAAAATTAAAAAGATATTATTTTTATATTACTATTTTACAAGTTTAAAATTACAAAATACAATTATCTATCTTTCTTTTATCTACTATTTTAACCATGGAGAGTGATTTGCTCCTAAAAAAAAAAAAGAAACAATGGAGTGATTTGAATGGTTATATAAATTTTATGTTTTATGCAATAATTCTTAAAAATTTTGAGATAATATAATCCAGTATAGTATTTTATATTACTATTTTGCAAGTTTAAAATTCTGAGATACTGATACGGCAACAGCCCTAGAATCCACTAGTTCCACCTCCGTAACTATCTGTTCGTCCCGATCGTCAATCTCAATCAAACTCGCCGAGTAAGTCTCCTTCACCTTCTAATCTCTGCACCGGATTAGACAACAAAGAAGTACAAACACAACAAAGGGTTTTAGCAATTCTATTCTTTACCTCCTAGACTCAATTAAGGAATAGGCAACAAAGGGATTAGAATCACAANAAAGGCTGGGGCTGTGTCGACTGATCCCCTTTGCTTCCTAGAAGTCGATTACTCCTCAATAGCAAGTAAGTTGATTGGCTTCGGCGTCAGCTCCTTTTCAGCCTTGGTCCTTGCGTGTTCATCAAGCTCCGTAGTGATCAAGGCTTGAATGTGTCGTAGAAGCTGATTCCTAACTCTCCTTGAGTAAACCTTTGTAATTGGACCTAGAGGCAAAGTGATGGCTCCATTACTTGCATCAGATACACTTTACTTTCTTTTATTTAATAATTTTTATCAATATTTTTCCATCGGGATATACGGAGCCACATCATTATCATTAGTGATTTTCTACATACATAATCCATTGATTCAAGCTAAAAGTTTTTTACAAGTTTACCATCCTGTTCTCAAAAACAGGATTTGCCCCTGTGGTTACATCATTTTCTCGCGGGAGGATAAGATAAATTCTTATTCCAAATTATGGGATAGCTGCCGCTGAAATTTAACCTCCTCAGAAATTCAAATCCCCAGCGTCGCCGCCGCTGCCTCAGGCCAAAATGGCCACGACTCTCGCCTTCTCTCTCGCCCTCGGCCTCGCCCGTTTCCGTTTCCGGCGGTCTCTTCCTCTGTTCACTCCTCTCCTCCACCGCCACAAAACTCGCCTTAACAATCCCCATTTTTCCCTCAGACACCGCCGCTACTCCCACTCCGCCGCCACAACTGCCTGTTCCACCTCTCCAGGTCGCGCCTCCTCTCTCTCTTTCCTTCGACTAGGTCTCTTACTTACATCGTCGCCTCAAATTTCAAACAGGTTTTGCTTCCTCTTTTGCAGACTTGACTACTCGCGGCGGACCAGCGGAGGAAAAGTACGACGTGATCGTGGTTGGAGGAGGTCACGCTGGCTGCGAAGCGGCTCTTGCTTCTGCCAGATTAGGAGCTAAAACTCTCCTCCTCACGCTCAATTTAGACCGAATTGCATGGCAGGTTATTATTATTTTTTCTCTTTGGCGGTTTATCTTTTCATGACCTCACTGTGAACAGTGTCGAGTTTCTTACTATCGTAACTCTCTGTGCAGCCTTGCAATCCCGCTGTTGGCGGGCCCGCGAAATCGCAGTTGGTTCACGAAGTGGACGCGCTTGGTGGCGAGATCGGAAAGGTCGCTGATAGGTAGAATTTGTTGTGTCCATGAAGTGTTCTGTTCTTTTAATTTTAGCCTGTTTAGTGGTTGTTTTGTTTGCTATCTGTGTTGAAGTTTGAGTAATTTGGTATGTATTTTGGTGTTTTGTAGATGTTACCTGCAAAAGCGTGTGCTTAACAGTTCCAGGGGTCCGGCTGTTCAAGCTTTGCGTGCTCAAACAGATAAGAGGGAATATGCCATGGAAATGAAAAGGATAGTGGAAAGGCAAGTTATTCAGTTTCGCTTTTGTTTTAGGTGTACATCTATTTGCTATAGTTGTTTTTAGATTTCACATGGGCAACGTCTACCTCCTCTTGTCTGTTGAAGGTGATCATGTTCTCCTCTAGCTGTATATTGAGTTACGCGTCCAGCAGTTGCTTTTACCTAACGTATATTTGAAGTTTGAGCATGTATATTATTCTTCTATTTTATCATTTCCTATGTTGAAGGCAAGCAGCCTTTTGTTTTTTTTCTTTCCTTTCAGAAAAAAATTCTTTATGTGCATTCTCCTTACTCTGCTCAAGGAAACATATTTACTATGGTTAGTACTGAAGATGATTTTTTTGCATGTTTCAAGTGGATAAGCTGATTACTGCAGATCCTGTTGGCTTTTGCGACTGTAACACAACTCAATATTTTCTGTCTATCCCTTGTGTTGCCAAGCCTTTTGCAAATCTCCTTTGAACACCTGTATATGCGGATGTATTCATGGTCCCAAAGAACGTATCTGCTGATTGCCCTGATTTGCTTCCATTTCAGCACTTCAAACCTTTCTATTAGAGAGGCTATGGTAACAGATATATTACTGGGGAAGAATGACAATGTCGAAGGTGTCTGCACTTTTTTCGGGATGAATTTCTATGCTCCCTCAGTTATTCTTACAACTGGCACTTTTATGAGTGGTAAAATTTGGGTTGGTAGAAATTCGATGTCTGCTGGAAGAGCTGGTGAATCAGCTTCGGAGGGCTTGACTGAGAACTTGCTACGTCTTGGATTTGAAACTGATCGGCTAAAAACTGGAACGCCTGCCCGTGTGGATATTCGCACTGTAGATTTTTCTGGATTAGAGCCTCAACATGGGGATGAAGAGGTCCTTCCATCTAATCTCATATGTAGGTTCAGTAGTTCAGATTTTGCATAGTTCAAGACCTGAAAAAGCTTTATTATTTGCTTTATTCTGACTAATTATAACTTAATGGCCTTGTTGTCATTTTCACTACCTGGTGATAGTCGTAACACATTTATTTCTAGCATGCTGTTCCTGGTCGCAAAATCTCTGTTGATAGGTGTTTTACCTTATGCATTACTCATGGAAATTTTGGCTTAACGTATTTGTATTAGCGCATCTGCTACACCATCATTTGGGATACCATAAGCTTCTTGTTGATCGTCTCCTATAACATAATTTGCTGTACACATGCGGTGACCTTATGAGTGGGCTAGTGTTATTTGGGTCTGCTTGCTTGCTTCTATAGGCATGGTACAGTGTCTGGAATAGAATTGATCCTCTGAATATGATGATGTTCGGTAATTTAAATTTAAAATCATCTGCCTGAACATAAATTTCACTCTTTTCATTATGTTTGAGTGCTGAATACTGACAATCACATCCTGATTGTGAGTTATTGACAGGTCAAATGGTTTAGTTTTGATCCTGATTTCCATGTTGAAAAGGAACAAATGTGTTGCTATTTAACACGCACAACAAAAATCACACATCAGCTTATAAGAGAGAACTTGCACGAGACTCCTACTTATGGTGGGTGGGTTGAATCAAAGGGGCCTAGATATTGCCCTTCTATCGAAGATAAGGTAGAGTTTCTAGATTCTTTTCAGGATGAACCATCCGGAGAAATTATTGACCTCTAACCATCGGGGAGTATGTACTTTTATATTTTTACTTTTGGTTTCACAAAAATAGAATGCTCAGGTCTGATTTGCATTCTCTCTATTTTCACTCTATAGATTGTGAGATTTCAAGACAAGGAATCCCATCAGATTTTTCTTGAACCAGAGGGTCGAACTGTTCCTGAGCTGTATGTACAGGTATGTATAAAAATCTCATTTCGGTTACACTTTGCTTTGATCGTTAAGAACTAAAAGCAGGAAGAAAAAAACGGAAATTGATGCGGGAGAAGAAGGGGGTATAGTCTTTACCTGCATCAATTTCTCCACATTTTTTCAGCCTCAAAAAACAGAAGGTTCTTTAACATGGTAGTGCTGTCCATGTTTTAAGGCAGAAAGATAGTCTTGTTGCAACTGATACTTGGGCTTAGCACCGTTGCCATCTTAATTAGTTCATGACTTTTTGTCATCTTGCAGGGGTTCTCAACTGGTTTGCCAGAGCGACTGCAGTTACCACTTTTGAGAACTTTGCCTGGACTTGAAAACTGTTCAATGCTAAGGCCTGCTTATGCTGTGGAGTACGATTACCTACCTGCATATCAATGCACCAGGTCTCTTATGACAAAGAAAGTTGAGGGACTTTTCTTCTCTGGACAAATAAATGGGACAACAGGTTATGAAGAAGCTGCAGCACAGGTTTCAATCTCCTAAAGAGTATTCTGTCTATCTGTTCTATGTTTTGAGATATGTGATTTTACTCTACCTCTGTCTCCAATTTATGCGGTGAACATTGAATTCATGGACGTAGGTCTCCCTTGAAAAAAGAAAAAAAAATTTGCAAAATTTATAGCCATCTGGTGTGCGGAATCTTGAAGTAGGACCTATGATCAGACATTACTTGGACCTTAATAATAGGATGTTACAGACTCATGTGGTAAATCTGAGTTGTACAAATACCATTACTTAATAATGGTGATGGGATATTTCGCCTTAGGCCCCACAGAGAGCATATATTTTGCTTCTGGTCCTTTCAGCAACATTTTTTACAGTGATTATTTTTTGTTGCAGGGAATTATTTCGGGCATCAATGCTGCAAGACATTCAGATGGTAAGCGTCTTGTTGTTCTTGAGAGAGAAAGCAGTTATATTGGGACACTGATTGATGACCTGGTCACCAAGGACCTTCGTGAACCTTACCGCATGCTGACAAGGTAATTGGTTCTTCATGTTGAAGTTTACTGTTGTGTGATTATTTGTTTCATGTTCAAACTGTCAATAGTGTTTTTTTTAGCAAATTTGTTGCTAACAAACTGAAGCAGTTGTGGTATGTGAAAAGTTATGTAATTGTTCAAGTCTTCATTAGTTGCATAAGCTATGCATTTCAACATGTCTTAGCACTGAAACGGTTTGCTTTGTGCAGTGTCATGGCATAATTCATGGTGGAATACCCAAGTGCTTCTTGTTGTTATTTAGCATCTGTAATATGCAATGCTGCATAATTTAAACATTGTGCTGTTTCAAAGTGAAGCATTATCTGTCATACTTTCAAAGATTTTCAACTCCTTTGCATTGGTTATTGTTCTTTCATACAAGTATTATTTGTAATTAATCAAGGTCTCTCAGTTCTCTTTCGTAGGTTTACCAGCACTTGTGCTTGTTTGAACCTTATAAGTAGGCATATTAGCAGGCTATGTTCCATTATTGTATTTCATATTTTATGACATTTGTTTCCCTCCTCCTAGCCGCTCAGAGCACCGAATCCTTCTT
This sequence comes from Turnera subulata, assembly GCA_028386065.3. Lineage (NCBI taxonomy): Eukaryota > Viridiplantae > Streptophyta > Magnoliopsida > Malpighiales > Passifloraceae > Turnera > Turnera subulata. Next base: position 8,387 of record JAKUCV010005372.1, read on the forward strand.
CGATCTGATAATGCTGATAGCCGTCTAACACCTTTGGGACGTGAAATTGGCTTGATAGATGATAGACGGTGGAAACTTTACCAGGAAAAGCAAGCCCAAATTGCCGAGGAAAAAAAGCGTCTGAAAGCTGTCAGGATTTCAGGTATGCACACTTTGACTGAAACATAATATGAATAGGGTCTCATCACAAATCACTTAAAATTATTACCTTTTATGCATAATCTGATTATCTTTTAGGAAGAAATGCATAATCCAATATATAGGGCGTAATGGGTCTTCAGTTTGTTATATAGCATAGATAAGTCTCTATCCCTGGCTGTGGTAATTACTATTTTTCTTTCATCTGGAGACAAAGAAACTACTAATTGTTGCTGGCATATATTTAATCCAAGTTTTTGCTGTTTCCATTATTCATTTCAGCGGGAGATTTGGCTGCTGAAGTTACTCGTCTGTCTGGACAACCTGTGAGGGATTCTTCAACTTTGGAAAGTCTTCTAAAGAAACCACACATTACTTATTCAGTTCTTGATAAGTATGGTTTTGGGAACCCACTCTTATCTAGAGTGGAGAAAGACTGTGTGGATATTGACGTCAAATATGAGGGATTTATTGCACGACAGCAAAGTCATCTCCAACAGGTCAGTAATGAATATTACCTTCTGGATACAGAGAAGCTAAACAAATCTGGGATCACTTTTTGTATGATGGCATAGATTGATTGGTTGATTTGATCATGTGAGAGCATGTACCTGCTTGTTCTGCTTGTAGATGGCCCATCAACAAAATAGACCACTTCCAGAGGACTTGGATTACCATGCAATGACAACTTTGTCTGTTGAAGCGCGGGAGAAACTCTCCAAGGTTTGTACTGTGATATTGTTTCTTTGTGGCACTTTGACGAAAATCTGCATAAATGTATGAACACCTTGAGATAAGGATAATCTTATTTTGGCTTATTCAGATTTGAGACCAGGCATGGTTTTTTTGTTGTTGGTCTACCATTATGCTGATAGACATGTATTGGTTTCATATGTTTTCAGGTCAGGCCACAAACTGTTGGTCAAGCAAGCAGAGTTGGAGGGGTGAGTCCTGCTGATATTACTGCTCTACTTATTATCCTTGAAACCAACCGAAGGAAAGCTCAGGGGCAGAGAAGACGTCAGGTTTCACTTTCTGGCATGACGGGTGCCGATTGCATGCCCAATCTCACTTTGACCGAGACTGTCAGCTCCTGATATATATTCCAAGTTACATCCCCATTTTGTTGAGTTGAAAATTACAAGAGATTGGGCAGTCTTCCAACAACTTTAAGGCGTTTGGAAAATTTGGTTGCCAGTTTTTGTGAAAACAGATGTAGATGTTTGGTGGTAATTGTAACCTTCTTCTGCCATCCGCTTGGTGGACTCCATCCACCAGTTCTGCTTATAATTTGTGAAGACGGACATGGAATTGTGCTCTCATGAGTTGAAGCTTCGCATTTACAAGGCATATAATCCGACAATACCTGCTCTCTGGCTAAAAGAATGTCTTGATTCATAGCTTATCATCGAAGGGGGCAGTATGTTTTATACTTTTATGCTTTGAATCTAGGCTCTTCTGTAACTAGAAATTGTTCTTTCTTTTAATTTATGTCATCTCTCGCTGTATCATATTTAAAGATTTACACATATGTCATAATGTGTTTTCTTGAACATCATATTCATAATGTTTTGAGTAAGCTTTCTCTGGTGGGGAAATTTATTGATTCTGTGAATCTGCCATGCTTGTCCAGCAGCTTCTGTTGGATGTCACGATTACACCGAAGGGAATAGTATGTCGCGATAGCGATCAGTTGCCACACAACAATTATCCTTAGTCTAGGTAATGGTCGTATTCTAAAATGCACTATCCATCGAATCGATTGCTTCCACTCGACCGTGACGCATCTTAAACACAAAACCCCGGGGATGTTACAAAACTAAACACTATCACCTCGTGTAAATATATTTCTCCTCCTGCAGACTTATAAATCAGGAGCGACATGAATTTACCTATGATGGTTAATAATGCAGATGGGTTTTATTGTAAGTCATGTGACACACAATTTAGTTAGACAGGAAAGCAGGGGAGCTGATTGATTTTTTTTTTAAAAAAAAAAATTACTTAGTTATAATTGATTGATTTCTCCAACTCTCCTCCTGCAAACTTATAAAAGACATGTGACAGACAGTTTAGTTAGACAGGGAAGCTGATTGATTTTTCTTTTTTGATTTTACTTCGTTAGAATTAAGGTGATGAAGGGTGGTTTTTTCTTTTTTGGTTTTGACTCCGAAACACATAGAGGCTGCCGTCATCTGAGTTAAGACTCATTGGAGATGAGATGGAAGTTGACATTAAAAGACGGGAAAATAGCATATCCTGTAATAGAAACACAGCGCAGAGAAAATCGAGAGATGGTGTCTTTTGGGGTGCATGTTTGTATATATTGTGGGATTTATAGCTTTTTGCTCTCGTTTAATAGCAGCATATAAAACCCGCTTTTCTCTCTTCCCATCCCTCTCTAATTTAGTTTTGATCACAAACCATATTTTACGTAAAACAGATTTTGAATATGTCCACCCTGTGAAAGGAAAAAAAAGAACCCGACGAAACCCATGAGCCCTGACGATCCTGCATGCAACAACAACAAGAAAAATTGCAGCGGTAGCCCATCAAATCCTCTCATGATCATCTGCAGATTCCTTGGCGTGCCATGCTAAAACAATCATTGATCTTCACCACCACCACCACCACCACCACACGCCACTCTTCCAATCCCAATACCAACCTGAAATGGCCAAAAGACAAAGATAATGAAATGATCATCTCACTAATTTATCACCACCTCTTTGATCGTCTGTAATTGATACCACAAATGCCTGTTGAAGACCCCAGTTCGGGGCGCTTAGTTGTATGGCTCATCTCTTGCGTCTTGTTCACCTCCATCGCCACCGGAGGCAGCTTCCTCATAACCTACCTCGTCACCCCACCGAGTGCAGACAATGCTTGGCTTCCTATAGCTGGAGTTGCCCTAGTTTGCCTTCCTTGGATCTTTTGGCTCCTCACCTGCTGCTACCGCATCTTCTCTCGAACCTGCGGGTTCCGGTTCGCTATAGGCGGTGGTGGAGGCGGCGAAGGCGGTGGGGGTGGAGGAGGCGCAACACCGAATGAGCTCTCCGATCTTGAATCTGGAGGCGGAGGTGTTGGGGTTCAAAGTGATGTGAATGGTGGAAATGAAAGGAAGACGAACGAGGGCAACGAAAATTCTGTTACCTCACGTGAGAGCGAAATGCCATTGAAATTGTCTATGGCATCTTGATTGGTACTATAAATTTTTTTGGGCTATATCATGAGCAATTGCTGATCATGTCATTACATGTACATGCATGTGGATCTCACTTGGATTGGAAGACAATGATTAATGTCAAAATGAGAGGATCTCGATCGCCTTCATTCATCTGTACGTAGTATTTCTTCAAGAGGGAAGCTTTTTTTACTTTTGCTTGATACAATAGATTAAAATTCTTCTCCAGCTTTGCTTTGACTAGGGTTATATTAAATTTTTTTAGATTAATTGCAGGGAGATTTCCATGGCAAATAAATTGCTATAGATCTTCCCTCGAGATATATATACTTCTGGGACAGTCATATTTAATTACCTCGTAAATAAACTACCTCATCTCTTAACTAGCACCATCAAAAGATATCCAGTTTCTTATGCTATGAATTACAGATACTACATATATATGTTATAGGGTCAGTAGTAGTTGATGTTTCCTTCGTTCTACATTTCATGAATCTTTTCAAATTTCTTATATACGGTTGTAGATATTAACATGCTCATAACAAGATTACCATTTTCTGATCTTTTTTTGTCCCTTGTACTTTAGACATGCATATATCTATGACTATGAACATATGTGCACAATTACTTAAATATTTATGCAAAAAAGCAAAACTATTTGAATATTTATGTCTCCCCCACTCTCCCGTACGTTCTCCTTGTTGGAATTCATAGCTTTTAATTATTTTGGTTCAGATTTGTTTATGGAATATTTCTTTAGAACAAACTATCAAGTTGTTCTTATTAGAAATTGTTCATAGTTAGAATAGTTAGTTGTATAATTACACGGTCGTAAAATTGTAAGTTGGTTAGAATTTGCAAGAATCTGTTCAAATTACAGAGAGTTGGGGATGAGGCCCTGTTAATATATATGAACGATGTTCCACTTCCACCAGAAAGCATTTATGACAGAGCTAAAAAACCACTAAGAGAAGAATTTTCGATCATTTTACATATTCTTGGTGTGTGAAAATTAGCTGTTGTTAGATGAGTATTCCACAATCCAACTTTTTCACTTAATACAAAGGGCATTTAATATGATTTTTTAGCTTTATTGTGGTGTTTTAACATATTCTTCTTCCCATAAACAAACGCAGGAAATTCCTGAGAAGTGTTCTGTATTGGACATTTGCTTGCCTTCTGTTTTTTGGTTGTACCTTGGAGTAGTGAATGATCGGTCATATTTGGCAAATTAAACAGATACCGAATTATTGTCCATAGAAAAGAAATTCTAGTGTTTAAGAATTTGAAACGAACTCAAGATGATCTGAACAGTTTATTTGAATAGATGGGGAATGGAGGAGAAGGGAGGGGAAGGTAGGAGGAGGGAGGGGAATTTTTAATTTAACCTTGGGAAAGAAAATTAATGGAGGGGAAGGGGAATTTTTTAACCTTCATTCCCCTCCATTCCCCTTAAAATGTCTCCGGCCGATTTGGTGGAGAATGGAGGGATTAGCCTCTTATATTTTAAAAAATAATTTATAAATAAGATATTTATGTAATTTTAAAATATTACATACCATTTCCCTCCTTTCCCTTTAATGAACATATCAAAACAATTTAAACTTAAATTTTCCCCTCCCCACCATTCCCATTTCTTCCCTTCCCATTTATTCTCCTCCCTTCCCTTTCCCTCTATATTTCCAAACAAACTGGAAAGTGTTTATCAAGGTAAAATGAATTCCAAAAGCACACAGAGTCACAGAAGAAACGCCAATTTCGTCACCTTCATTAAAATTGAAGGAAATCCGTACTATTTTAGTTGGGGTTTGCAGAGTCCCTCTTCATTACCCCTCTCATTTTTTCTGATATGTGATCGTGACGAATCAACAGAGAGGCGCACTCAGTCGGCTAGTGGCCTGGAGTTGACACATAATAAAGTGAACAAATTTAGTTGTTTTCCTTTGAAAGGGTGGATGCGTAATGCGGATTCCCAGGCTTTTGTATCACTATAAATAAACAGAAATTGTAATACAACAAGGTCATTATTTTATAATAACTATATCATTGCACTTCAAAACCAAAAGACAACTCATTGTCTCATATATATATAAGAATCATCACAAGGGTCAACAAGCAAAGTAGCATCAAATTGAGGGGAAAAAATGGCAGGGTTGTTTGACAAACAAGCTGATCTCTACTTGGATGGGAGGCCAACCTATCCAACCCAATGGTATTCCATGCTGGCTGATCATACCCTTCACCACTCATTGGCTTGGGATGTTGGCACCGGCAATGGTCAAGCTGCTCTTGGTGTGAGTCCTCTCCTCGCTTTACCTTTACAATCTCTATAATTCTCATATAGTATCTTTGTTGATTTGATGATTCTAGATCAATAGCAAGACACAGGAGCATAAAAGATTAGATGATCATCCCCTAGGAATGTAATTTTGTGATTGTGTTGACCAAGAAAGCTGCTTGATCTGATTTGGGATCTTGATTTCTTGCGTTTATTTTCTTTTCTCCTGGAAGAGAAGAGAATCATGGGTCTCTCCTACATATATCAGTTTTATTTTGTGTCAATGAACATTCAGTGACCTATACTAATAATTAACATGATTAGATCAACTGCGTTTCTCTCTGTTTCAGGTTGCAGAGCATTACAAGCAAGTAATTGGAACTGATGTGAGTGAGGCACAACTAAGACTTGCAACCCCTCATCCACGGGTACAATACCACCACACCCCACTGACCATGTCCGATGATGAACTCGTGGGCTTGATTGGTAATGAAAATTCAGTGGATTTAGTGACCGTAGCCCAAGCTGTGCATTGGTTTGACCTACCAGAGTTCTACTCCCTAGTGACAAGGCTTCTGAGAAAACCAGGTGGTCTGTTTGCTGTCTGGTGCTACAATGATCTTGTAGTAAGCCCCGAATTTGATCCTTTAATGAAGCGGTTTCATGACACTACACTTCCCTATTGGCACCCAAATATCCACTACGTGTTTCAAGGTTATAAGAACCTTCCTTTCCCTTTTGAGGATGTGGGTTTAGGCAGCGAGGGACACCCACTTGAGCTGGACATACCCAAGGAGCTGTCCTTTGAAGGATTCCTGAAGATGGTGAGCTCATGGTCAGCAGTTATTACAGCCAGGGACCAAGGTGTGGACTTGTTACCAGAAGAGGTGGTCAAGGAAATGGAGAGTGCTTGGGGTGGGCCTAAGCTGGTCAGGTCTGTTGCTTATAAGGCCTTTATGCTTGCAGGAAAAGTTAAGGTGTGATTCTCATGTTTTCGGCTTTGTCAATTAAAAAGAGGGCCTATATATCCTTTCGTTGGGACTTGGGTTTTTCAATCGGCTCATATCCATTGGGTCTGTAGGCCTAAAAAACAACAACCAGGGATGTTTGTAGAATTCCGGGCTAATAAAAATGCAATTTTAGTTTCATGTTTTTTTTTCCTGTTATGAGTGTTTGCCATAAATATTTTTGCCCTTTTTTTAATCTAATATTTTTTCCTCTTTTATATAATACTTTTTCCACTTTTTTATCGAACATTTTCCCCTTTTTTATATAATATTAATTAATTTTTGCCTTATGAGTTTCAACTTTCAAGGAATGTGGGTGACAGAATTAATGCCCTCTCTCTTGGTCAGTTGGCCCAAGGTCATGTTTTTAGGGCTTAGTTTGGAACCATGTGGGTGACTTTTGGGTTTTTTTTTTTCTTCTGCTAGAAGGAACGAAGACTATTGAATTGAAAAATGATAACGATTACGATGATCAACAACACCGAAATTCTTTGTTTCTGATTTACACTGACAAGTGACAGCAACGTCGACGATGAACCAAGTTTATGCTTAACCGTATCGCCTAGTATATTAATTATCGAGGTATGTTTAAGGAAAAAAGAGAAAAGCTTAATTCACCAAATTTATATACAGAAAGTTTATACAGACGTGATAAATATCTAATAAAACAATGATAACAGGATCACCATTAAAACATGATAAGATATCATGTATTAGATATGTGTCAATTAATTCTTATCCTTATAATCACTTAGGGTTTCCTCTTTTATTTTGAATAACCTTTTTACCATTGCCGCCGACAGATATGTATCTAATTAAGTGTGAACATAAAAATAAATTGTCTTTCGTTTCAGAGTACAATTTTGAGTTTTTGACACGTGAACAACATTATCCTTTAATTAATTACGTCGATATGTACAAAATTGCGGTATAATAATACGTATAGATACGGAGTATGAATAATAATCGTATATGTACACAAATCAAATTTTGGCAAATAGAAAACGCGTTGAACCAGCGTTTAATACCAGGAAAACTGACGAAGCTTCTCGTCGGTTTGCAAATAAAAAACAACAGCTTCAAGGCTAAGCAAAACAAAATCGAACTCCGAATTCCAATAGGAAAGTATATTTATTAATTAGTATCTTGTTTTCTAATTAGGCCCTACCTCTTCCTCCACCGCTTTAGTAAGTGTTATATATATATATATATATATCTATCTATATCGTCCGTATAGCAGCTCCATAATTCCTACACCCTCCCTTTGCTCATAAACACACACCAAGCCATGGCTGTTGAGGACACGTTTAACGACGACGTCCCTGACCTGAAAGACCTCGCTGACCTCAGCTTTCCTGACGACGACTTCACTTTTCCTGACGATGACTTTCTAGGGGGGAGTGTGCTTTGTGTTCCTGATGACCCTATAGAGAGTATTGCCCTGTACCCTGATTTCCATAACAACCCTATTTCTCTTGCCCAGTTGGATTCATGGGATTCAATACCGTCTGATTTCGATTTCCTCCCTGATAATGTTGTGGAGGGAACAAGAACATCACCTCAACCGTTGCGAGATTATTGTTCCAACAACAACGAGGTTGTTGTCGTCGGGAAAAAACAACCTCGTAGCAAACGTAGCTACCCACGAAAACAACCAGGCGGGTGGTCGCGCCTCGCGTTGGTGGACCAACGTTTGTGTTCCCGCGACGACCAGGTTGAGAACCAGAACCCTAAGGGGGGACAGGTACTATCGTCCTCCGAAAACGAGGGTTGGTCGTCGGCGGTGGTCCGAAACGAGAAGGGTTTGCAGCAGCAGGAGACGGCGGCGAAACGAAGAAGGTGCACGCATTGCCAGACCGACCAGACCCCGCAGTGGCGGAGAGGGCCGCACGGGCCGAAATCGTTGTGTAACGCCTGCGGCGTGCGTTACGCCTCGGGGCGGCTGGTGCCCGAGTACCGGCCTGCGGCTAGCCCTACTTTTGATGTTCACCGCCATTCGAATTTCCATAAGAAGATTATCAAGAAGCGAGAAGGCGAAGGCGACCTGGCGTATTACTATTAGTTTTAGTGATTCCTATACAATATACACACATATAGTAGATTAGTGTTCTGCCTGTCAACTAGTTTAGTTTTTTTTTTAGTTTTCACATTAGTTTCATGGTCAAGTTTTTATTGACGAAACATTTTTTATTTATTTACAATTTGATATGACATTCTTTTATTTAGTTCATTCTTTCTTCAAGTTCTACTCCACTATTTTGTTATTTTGTTCCAGTGATTTGGTTACAAAACAGATATATTATGTGTTCTAATTATGTTTTGATTTGGTTACAACGGAAGGAGCAAATAAGGGTAAACTAAAATCAATGTTATAGGATACATCATTGTGATGTGTATGATGATATATTTCAACCAATTGTTGCAACAACATAAAACTTGTTCCAAACTTATATTTTCCAATAGTAGTAAGACCAAACTAGGGTCGGCTTGTTCTATGGAGTCTGGACTGGTGCCTGCCTGTGTTGCAGTAAGGAGTCAAGCCCATGCCCAAGCACAAATTTGTTTTAAAGAAATTGCAAGTAAACTCATTTTTTGGGAAGTATCTTAAGAGTATAATATAATCAAGCCAAGGCCTCCCAAATTTGTTTTGAATATACTGCCAAGTTAAGCTCATTTTTACGGAAGTATCTTAAAAATATGATCATTGTGACTTGTGGGCTTAGTTTATTCAAATTGTTTTTTTCTTTGTCGGAAAAAAAATGGCATTAGTGGTGTTATCATCGCCCCGTCGGTCCAGGCCTCGGTTAGTGCCGGTTACATCCTAGCATTAGACCCTCCTCATAGTAGAGATCGTCCACCGGGGCACCAGCGGACACTCTCGTGTGCGTCATAGTGTCGGGAGTCATCGGGCTCAACGGCCACCGCCCCACCATGTGGAAGGCCATATTCAGCCACATCACACTATAAGGCTTTACTGGAAGTGTAAGGACTCAAACCGAATGCTAGAGATGACAGGCTAAAGACTTTACCACTAGGCACCACCCCGGTGGTAGATTATTCAAATTGTTACTTGTGAAGGATTCTATTATTTACATCTTACCCAAAATCTTATGCGAAACTAGACATCATATAATCTCAGAGGCGTGGGTGCGCCGGCTGTGGTCACCTCCGAACTTGGAATATGTTGGTGTAGAAGTAGTTGGGGCAGCAGGTGGTTTACTTTTTATGTGGGATAATGATTTCTTTCTCTGCTCCAGGAAGTCATTTGGTACACGGTGGATAGTGGTGGAAGGATACTTAGGGTCCGTTTGGTTGCGTGGACTGTTAGTCCAAGTCCAGGTGGACTTGGACTGGCCTGGACTTGGACTGGACTGGACTGGTCTGAGACCACGTTTAGTTGTCTGGACTGTATAATTGGACTTTGGATTAGTCCAAACAGATCATGTTTGGTTGTACATAGACTGGACCTAGACTCAATAATAGAAATGACTATAATACCCTCACAATTCAAATGACAAAAAAATATGAGTTAATATGTACACTACTCAATATTTTTTTGAATTTCATATGTTTCACTTAACATGTAGATTATTGTTTTTTTCAGATTTCCATATTTTACTAAATATGTACACTACTATTTTTTCCCATTTGTATACTATATATTTATTAACATATAAAGACTAGCTCCAGATTCAAAAAAAAGACTAGCTGTATAGTGCTCGATGCAAAGTCAAATACATATTCACTTTGATTTAATTTAAGACGAGGCATAACTGGAACTAAGATATGCTGGTATGTGTCGCAGAAGATCTCGCATATGTAGCATCATTTGGAAGAAATTCTATCATGCTGTTGATCATCTCACTCATGTATTTAATTAGCTTAATTTATCCTTCGCAATGATTTTCTGTTACCTATTTTTTTTGACAGTCATAAGATGTATATTTTGTAGCAATCAGGGCTTTTGCGGAATTGATATTTCAACGGGAAAGTAAGCTTTTATTTATAATCAAGCTGCCAGTCATGCTTTTTCTTGGAAGCAATTGCATCAACCCACAAATGCAAAAGCACAACAAGAAACTCACAGTTGACTAGAGTAGGAGGGGTGGTATCCATCTTGGATCACATTACTCTTATCATGTCAAACTAAATATATTTAATGCTAATTGGAGGATTAAAATTCGAATTTAATAAAATTTCTCATATTTTCAACTTCAATAACCCAAAAATCTAATTTTATCCAAAAACTTGAATTGGCCATACTGAATCAAGCTTCCAAACAATCAATCACTATACCCTAAGCAATTCCCCTCAACCAATTTAGAGATTAAAACCCAAATTAGCAAAAAAGCCCAATTTTTGCACATTATGAACCCTAATTTTTCAATCCTCCAAATCTTTCAAACAACAACCACTGAATGAACACCGTCACCAACAGAATCCACAACCACGAAATCGTCATCAACAACCACCGTCACACTGGCTCTGTTCTCGAGTACATCACGCACAGGGGAGCAGAGGTGGATTTCGTGTCTCCTCAATTTTCCCTCCAATTGTGGGCGGCGCGGCGACTGAGCGAGTTGAGGGAAGAGGCGGTGGTGGTTCGGCGGCGCGGGCAGAGGAAATCGGAGGAAGAAAGGAAAGATAGCAGCATCCACCAGTGACAGAGGTGGCCGAGAAGAAGAGAGGAGAGGGAAGATAAAGAAGAGAGGAGAAAGATGGAGAAGTAGAAAAGAAAGAAGGAAGAGGAGTACGGGGAAGAGGAGAACAGCGAGAGAGAAAAAAATGAGTGATTTGTGTAAAAATGGGTATATATATCATATGGGTAATGTTGGAATATTAAAAAATAGGTAGGGTCAATTTTGTCCGAAAATTGTGAGTCCAAGTCCCATGGACTCGAGGCCGCACCTCCCCCCGGGCTGAATTTTCGTGGACTAGTCCCACGAGCGCGGGACTTGAGTCCAAGCGAGTCCATGTGGACTACCTGCAGACTCACGCTCCCAAACGCGGACTGTAGTCCAAGTCCGCGTGGACTTGGACTAGTCCCCCAAACCAAACGGAGAGTTAGTGCATGCAAAGGTGACAGTCACAATATGTTGCGTGTATGCTCCAGTGGATTTGGATGAGAGGGTGAATATGTGGAGAGAACTAACTCTTTTGAAGCAAAGTTTTGGTTCGCCATGGTTAGTCGTCGGTGATTTTAATGAAGTATTGGAAGCTTGGGAGCGTAGGAGCGGAAGAGTGTGTGCTAGGGGTACTGCAGCTCTTAGACAGTTCATGACTAGTCCTCAACTCCTAGAGTTCCCTCTTGAGGGAAGGATGTTTACTTGGGCAAACTCACTGTCAGCTAGTAGAATTGATCGAGTTATGGCTCAAAATGAATGGTGTATTGCTTTTCCAAAACTATTTCTGTCTACAGGGGGACGAGGCAGTTCTGATCACTGGATGCTTGTACTTCGGCAGGAGAAAGTTGATTGGGGTTTTAAGCCCACCCGTTTTCTCTCTTGTTGGTGGTCCTACCCAAATTTTCAGAAGGTCTTGACTGACATGTGGTCTCGTATTGAGACTCAACTTCCTGGTAGGTTCAGGTTGTTAAAGAAGCTAAATTAACTGAAGATTGAGTTAGGGCACTGGAATAAGACCTCTTTTGGTAATATTGATATGGACGTTGTTGCTTTACAAATTGAGATTGATCGGCTGGAGTTAAAATTTGAGCAGTCAGATCTTTCCCTGTTGGAGAAGACGACCCTAGCAGATTGTCGCAGTAAACTGTTCCAAAGAGAAAAGCAAAGGGAGAGTTTGTGGCGTCAGAAGTCCCGGGTCAGTGGTGCCGTTTGGGGGATCGCAATACACGGTTCTTCCAAACGAGCGCATGTCATCGTGGGAGGAAGAATGGTATTCATTATATACAAAAAGACGGGGTAGAGTTGTCAAGGCCTTTGGATATTAAGCTGAAAGCCGTTCGATTTTTCTCCGATTTATACTCGGACAAGGGGCGCAGCCGTCCTAAATTGGGAGCTTTGCCTTTTGCTACTTTGGACAGCGGGGTGGCGGCTTCATTAGAGTGTCCGCTTACTATGGAAGAGATCAAGAAGGCGGTATGGGCTTGTGATAGTTCAAAGGCACCGGGGCCAGATGGATATAACTTCTCCTTTTATAAGAATTGCTGGGATTTGCTACATGAGGATTTGTTTGATTTGGTGCATGATTTCTTCCTCACCGGCCAGTTACCAAAAGGATCTTGTTGTGCTTTCATTACACTGATTCCAAAAAAGACAGATGCTCGCACCTTTGATGATTTCCGCCCTATCACATTGATACATGGCATTTACAAGATTGTTTCTAAAATTCTTGCGGAAAGAATCAAACCAGTGATGGAGACTCTGGTTAGTACTACACAGTCGGCTTTCATTGCAGGGCAAAATATTTTGGATTGTGCTTTAGTCGCCTCGGAGACGGTTCACTCCCTCAAAGTATCTCGCTCTAAGGCGGTGGTTTGAAAGTTTGATTTTACGAAAGCTTATGATTCCATTTCATCGGAGTACCTAATAGAGGTTATGGAACATATGAGCTTTGGTGGACGTTGGATTTCTTGGATAAGAGCATGCCTCCAATCCACTTCCCTATCAGTACTCATTAATGGCTCACCGTCACCACAGTTTGGTATGCAGCGTGGATTGAAGCAGGGGGATCCCCTTTCTCCTTTTCTGTTTTTGTTGGCTGCTGAAGGGCTCCCAGCTCTAATCAGTAGGGCAGTAGATGTGGGACTCGTTGCTCCGGTTCATGTCAATGGCATCCCAGTTACCTTATTACAGTTCGCCGATGACACCTTGATCTTCTCCATGGCTGATTCTGGGAATTTAATAAATTTAAAAAGAATCCTGCGGTGCTTCGAGTTGCTTTCAGGCCTCAGTATTAACTTCCACAAAAGTGGGCTAGCAGGGGTTAATTTGGGGAATGCGGTGGTCGACAAGCTGGCAGCAAGTCTGTTTTGCAAGGCCGAACGACTTCCTTTCACTTATCTTGGACTACCATTGGGTGCTAATATGAGGTTGGAGAGGAGCTGGGACCCAGTTGGCAAAATTTCGATCCAAGTTGAGTGCTTGGAAGGGTAGATTCCTTTCGTTTGCTGGCCGAACAGTGCTTCTTCGGTCGGTACTATCCTCCCTCCCCCTATATTTCCTCTCTCTTTTCAAGCTCCCATGAGGGGTGGCCCGACGACTTGTTCGCTTGCAGCGTGATTTTTGTGGGGTGGTGTGGGTGATAAGAAGAAACTCAGTCTTATTGCTTGGTCAAAAATCACATTACCGCGGTCTCAAGGGGGTTTAGGCGTGGAGTCTCTTTTGGAGAAAAATCAAGCACTATTGTTCAAGTGGCTGTGGCGTTATAGGACGCAAGAACACACTCTGTGGCGAAGGATTATACAGACCAAATGCTCTATCCCTTCCCCCTCCTTTTCACCATATTTTGATAGTAGCAAGGCTTCTCCAACATGGAACAATATAGTTAAAAGTGCTGACTTTTTGGGGTCTTCTGGTCGGACACTGGCTTTGGGTTTGAAGCTAAAAATTGGTGATGGCTGTAAGCTTAGTTTTTGGCACGATCGGTGGTCGTCGATAGGTTGTTTAAAGGACAGTTTTCCTAGGCTGTATCGTGTCTCATCTTTTCAGTTAGTCTCCTTGTACGAGGTGTGGAACTCTGACTACTTGGGCTCACCACAAGGGGGTGGATGGCGTAGGAGGCTATATTCATGGGAATTAGAGATTTGCCGCCAGCTGCATTCATACTTTAATGCGCTCTCACTGTCTCCTTCTGCATCTGATGGCTGGCTATGGTCATTGGGCTCTACGGGAGAATTCTCTGTTCAGTCTGCCTACCAAGCTCCACAGCCCACGTCTGCCCATGCCCCTAGCAGTCCGCTTCCGTGGCTCTCGGTGGCACCTCCAAAAGTCGAGTCCTTCCTCTGGCGAGCACTTCATGATGGCCTGCCCAGTAAGGCGACTCTCTTCTTTCGGGGTATGATGACGATTACTGAAGCACTTTGTCCACACTGTCGTAAGTGCATGGAAACGGTAGAGCATATGCTGCTCCATTGCCCAGTAGCACACGCTTTGTGGCAGCGACTCGTGTGGTGGTGGGGCACGGTCTGGGTGGTGCCACGCTCTCTCGCCGAGTGGTTCCCACAGTGGCTAAGTTTGGCGGGCACACAGCGTTGTCAGGAAGGATGGATGCTCCTTGGTTTTGCCATGTTGTGGTCTTTGGGGCTTGCACGGAACTCTTTGGTCTTTGAGGCCAAGCCGATATGTCGGGATTTGCTGTTTGATCTGGTACTCACGCGTGCATACTGGTAGTTCAAGGCTGCTCATCCCTCGTTCCCATATCCTGTAGGGAACATCCTCTCCTCACCAGAGCCTTTCAAGGGGTGGCCTGGGAAGAACATACGCTTGTAGTATCAGTAGTGTGCTTGTTTCTTACATTGCAAATCGTGTTTTTAGCTTCCAGCCTTTCATTGTTGTTTTTTTATTCCCATTCCATGTAACTATGCCTTGCATTTCACTTCAATAAAACTCATCGATAACTATAAAAAAAAAGATGCTGCAGTGATATTGGGTAGATAATGCTACAACCATATTTCTAAGAATCATAATAACACTCCGGAATCATCATAACACTCTTACCTTTTTTTTTTTATCTCATTGTTGGTTTTGAAAAGAAAAAATGATTGATTTAAGATTAAGTGTGTCCGTAACTTCTTTTGTAGACGGATTAAGGGTCGCATCTCCCATTCTGCAGTGACTTGTTTTATACAAATTGAATATCCGGGGACGAAATTGAAGAAAATCAAGGACAAAGAGTAGTCGACTAAACTTTTGCTGCTGGCTTGCTTGCTTGTTCGAGTCAGGTGCCTTGCACGTGACCGACAGAAAACCCGCTTATAAAAACCCTAACCCTGGAAATTGGCGGGAATTTCCTCACTAAAATCCCTACACTTTCCCCCCCAAAACCCAAACCACAACCATGAATCGCAACGGCAACGCCAGAAAACGCCCACCGCCGCCGCAGGCTCAAAGCGCGCCGCCGGCGAAGCAGCAGGCCACGACACCAACCGCCGCCGGGGACGAAGAATTCGTCGACGAAGATGTGTTCCTCGAAGAAACCCTCATTGCCGAGGACGAGCAGAACCTCCTCCTCCAGGACCACCAGCTCTTCGCTTCTCGCCTCGCAAAATGGACCCGCCCACCCCTCTCCCAGAGCTACGTGTCGCAATCTCAGAGCATCAGTGAGTGATTTTGTGTGCCTCTGTGTGTGTTTTTCTTTTTTCCTTTTTTTTTTTAAAAAATTTGTGGGCTATAGTGTACTGGAGAGCTGGGGATTTTGTCTCCTTTTTGTTCATTTGGCAAAAAATTCAACGGCTATTTGGGTATTTTTTGGTTTTCAGTATTTCAACAACTGGAGATTGATTATATAATTGGAGATAGTCATAAAGAGCTTTTGCCTCAGAGGTCCGGGCCTGCTGCAATTATCAGAATTTTTGGGGTCACAAGAGAAGGTTTTGTTGAAAGATTTACTGCTTAATAAAGTTTAGTTATCTTTGGAGCTGAGTGATTTATTGAAATGGAATGTTGGGTATTCTTTAGGACACAGTGTTTGCTGCAATGTACATGGATTTGAGCCCTATTTCTACATCAGCTGTCCTCCTGGGATGGGTCCCGATGACATATCCCGTTTCCATCAGATTCTTGAGGTTTCTAGTTTTTCTGTTTAGTTGTTTTTTACTCTGTCTTTCTTGTTTTCTGTTAATTGCTCATCTCACTCGCTGTACTTGGTGGGTCAGGGGAGGATGAGAGAGGCGAATAGAAACAGTAAAGTACCCAAATTCGTACAACGGGTTGAATTGGTGAAGAAAAGGAGCATTATGTATTACCAGAAAGAGTCTTCTTATCCCTTCCTCAAGATTGTGGTAGCATTGCCTACAATGGTGTCCGGCTGTCGTGGTAAACATCTTAAATTTTTAAATGAATAGTAGATTTTTCCTTTTTCAGTTAGTAATTTGCATGGATAATGCGTCCCAAGTTTTTAGATGAGCTTAACATTGAAATTTTCCGGTTATGAGACTTGTAACAGTTCCAAGTTGTCTGCAGGTATTCTTGACAAAGGGATACACATTGATGGTCTTGGTACAAAGAGCTTCATGACATATGAAAGCAATGTTCTCTTTGCTCTTCGTTTCATGATTGATTGCAATGTTGTTGGTGGAAACTGGATTGAAGTACCTGCTGGGAAGTATAGAAAGACATCAAAGAGCCTGTCTTACTGCCAGTTAGAGTTTGATTGCTTGTATCCTTTTCCACAGGAACCATATATCTTTTCTTATGGATGATCTGTTTGATTAGTTGTTGATAACTGGTTCTCATTCGAGATGAAACTTTTCCTTAGTAACTATCATCAGGTATTCAGAAGTGATCAGCCATGCCCCGGAAGGAGAATTCTCGAAAATGGCCCCTTTTCGCATACTGAGTTTTGATATTGAATGTGCTGGCCGGAAAGGCCATTTTCCAGAGCCTAATCACGACCCTGTTATTCAGGTTCAGTATTAATTTTCTCTTACTATTCATTTCAGTGAAGCCATGTGCTTGCTGTCCTTTTTTTTTTGTTTATTATTAGTTTTAAAATGGGCATGGGACTAAAGTTGTTCATTTTCATTTTAGGTGGCCAATCTAGTTACTTTACAGGGACAGGACCAGCCATTTGTTCGTAATGTCATGACCTTGAACACATGTGCTCCTATAGTTGGCGTGGATGTTATTTCATTTGATACCGAGAAAGAAGTCCTGCTAGCTTGGAGGGTATACATTCTTCCTTCTATGGAATTTTTCTTCAAAATGTCTTTCTTGTACTGTTGAGGCTTCTTAATTCGACCGATGAAATGCCAGTCTTCTTAAAGTTCTTGGGTTAAGATAATCGTAAAGGTATTGCCAAGTTTGCATAAGTTGCCTAACATTTTTGTAATGTGCCTTAGCTCCAACTCTATGAATCGAAGGCTCTGAATGTGTTACTTACTTTGAAAGAGCCATAGAATAAAGAGAAATTTATATATCTTTGTTGTTCTCGTCTGCCTTTTACCTTTATTAAGAAATTTTCTTCATTTTTTTTAATGATTTAAGTTAAAAGATGTCTACTGGTGAGTTATGAGATTGTTTGGGATGATTGACATCAACCTTAATGTGATTCCTTGTAATGACATTGCCATTTCTCTTGTCTATAAAACTAGATTCCTTGTATAGCCTTTTATTTTCTAGATACATTTTATTACATTGACTGCTTTGAAATTTCAATGTGAAGCAGTGGGGATGATCTATAGTTTTTCTTGCAGGATTTTGTCCGAGAGGTGGACCCAGATATTATAATAGGATATAACATATGCAAATTTGATTTGCCTTATCTCATCGAGGTACTTGCATGTTCCATTTCTTCATGTCATTTTTTGGTAGGCTATTTTTTCTTTCATTCAGTAGTTGGATAGTTATATATTGTTATCTTCCACTGAGAAATGGTAATATTTTGTTTTTTTCTTGCTTATTCATAGTTATCATAGTTAAGTGAATTTAATGAGCTACTGTATGGTTTATAGAGAGCTCAAACCTTGGGAATAGCAGAATTTCCTATACTAGGCCGCATCCGGAACAGCAGGGTTAGAGTCAAAGACACAACATTTTCATCAAGGTAGTTTCTATTGACTGAAAACAACCAACCATTTTTGCTTCTTGGTGCTTTTTTCTCTTCTTTCTGCTTGCAAAAATCGGTGAACGTAACTTTAATTTTTAAAGTGACACCATGTTCTTGTTTCTCGTTGATTGAGTTATAATATCTATGTAGTTTCACTAGTAGAACAACTCCTGTTCCAGTAAAGGTGTTTTTTTTTCCTCTCTGAAAACAACCTGAAAGGATTGCCTTGGTGATGCTCCTTTGTGCTACAGACAGCTTGGAACCAGGGAAAGTAAAGAAGTTACAGTGGAGGGGAGAGTGCAGTTTGATTTGCTTCAGGTTCTGTCTCATGATTTATTCGCTTCAATAACCACTCCCTTCTATTTATTGGACATCATCTTTTAATTGAATCCCAAATAATTGATTATGCTGTTTTGCTTTTCAGGCTATGCAACGAGATTATAAATTAACTTCGTATTCATTAAATTCTGTGTCAGCACACTTTCTTTCTGAGCAGGTGAATGTCGAAGATTTTGTTTATCAGTTCATTTTCTTGTGGAACCATCATATTTCATGCATTTCAATGCTAAACTTTGTCTTAAAATGAGTTAGTAATGGAGGAATAGCTTTTGTCTATGAGAACATTAGTTTACTTTTCAACTTCCCCATTAAAGATTTCAGTCCACCTTTTCTTGTTTCCTTATCAGCCATGCATAGTGGGGATGCTGACACAGTTTTGTTATATGCAGAAAGAGGATGTTCACCATTCAATTATATCAGATCTTCAGAATGGAAATGCAGAAACTAGGAGGCGACTTGCAGTGTATTGTTTGAAGGTACAGAGTCTGGTTACAATTGTGTGTTTCTTTGTGGTGCCTTCTTCTACTCTCCCATTTCTTCTTTGCCAGAGATTTTCTTCTCTGTTTGGAATATCCTGCCAATTTGTTACCTTAGCTTTATCATGTAATTAAATTTTGAAATATTACAAATTGAAATTATCATTTCCCAGTCCAATGGTTTGTTGTTTTCTGGTTTCATTTTAATTTCTTTTGTTGTCCTTGGGAATTGAATACTACAGAATGATGATGCGAGTGACATCTTTATTTTGATCAAAGCATCAAGGGGCAGTATCTACCTTAAATAGACTACTATAACAACTGCATACATCCTCTTGACCTTTGCTTGATTTACGATTGGAAGACTGACCTCTTGACTCCGTAAAATATCACCTTGCAAGATCTCCAATTTTGTGAAGCCATGTTCCTGCAGCTCAGTTGATTAGTCTTCTCTCTGAAACACGTTGAAGCTTGTCACTTGCCATTTCTATTCTGTTTATTGTACAGTTCATTGTGCATTTTTTCGGAGATTTTTTTTCTTCCCTAAGTCTAGTAAAAGATAATTTAGGAACAATTCTTTGAAAACATTTTTGCGATGTGTTACATGATCGGCATGTTCTCCCTATTAAATTGCAGGATGCTTATCTTCCACAACGACTCTTGGACAAATTAATGTACATGTACAATTATATTGAAATGGCTCGTGTCACTGGCGTCCCTGTCTCTTTTCTTCTTTCCAGGGGACAAAGCATCAAGGTTGTAAAAATTACATCTCAAAAGTGATTGTTGATTAATGATAGGGCCAAATAAAATCTAAAAGGTAAACTCTTTTTTTTCAGGTGCTCTCTCAACTTTTGAGGAAGGCTAAACAAAAGAACCTCGTTCTTCCAAATGTCAAACAGGCGGGATCTGAACAAGGAAGCTATGAAGGCGCAACTGTGAGTTAAATATTTGTATTGCCCTATTCTTTTTCTCTTTTAGACTGCAACCATTTGGAACTTTGAACCTCATGCCACTAGCTTCGTAGAATAGCTTGCTGAATATATGGTGCTTGCTTATCTCTAAGTTTTTCTTTGAACTAGTCCTCCAAGTCAAAGAAATTTTGAGTCTGAAGTGATGCTTTATGGTTTGAAGATAGCCCTCTACTTTAAAATATCCAAATAATTATGATTATATGAATTCTTAGTTAGGGGTTTTATGCGGCCAAGTGCACTTTGTGTTTTCTGTTAGAGTTTGCATATGTCCACTGACATTTCCCAGGTGCAAAATTCAGGTTTTGGAGGCTAGAGCAGGATTCTATGAAAAGCCAATTGCCACATTGGATTTTGCATCTCTGTATCCTTCAATAATGATGGCATATAATCTATGTTATTGTACTCTGGTAATTGTTCTGACCATTGTTTCTCTTTGCTGCTGTACTTTAATTTACTTCTGTGGATGTAGTAGAGCTTTCTGATGGACTCTATCTTGTTGGATTGAAGGTTACCCCTGAAGATGTCCGCAAACTCAACCTTCCACCTGAATGTGTCACCAAAACTCCATCCGGTGATACTTTTGTCAAATCAAATTTGCAGAAGGTAAATTTATCATTCGAGATTAAGAGGTCACTGTCATTGTCCTCGTTGGTCTCTTATTATCATTTTTCTTGTACAAGTGTGAGCAACATATTCGAAGAAATGTAATTGTTTTTTTGATGGTTTTTTACTATACTGCAGGGAATCCTTCCTGAAATTCTTGAAGAACTGCTAGCTGCTCGTAAGAGAGCAAAAGCAGATCTAAAGGTAATCACCTTTTGAGTGGAATTGGAAATTTTTCTCCAGTTTCAGTGGATACTTATTCTGTGGTTGTACCATCCTGATATCACTCAGCTACTTGTAACACTACTTGGCCTTTTGGGTTTTTTTGAAAAGCCCAACTCAATTTAAGCATCAGCTAAACTGGTGGGTTTAGTGATATATAGTTATTGATCCCAGGGTGGTACTTGATGCCATCACACCGGCCACAACGCTACAAGCCTAGGTGGCCACTGCTCTGCTTTTATGCTTCTAATTGTGTCAAGTAATTTTAGGAAGCCAAGGACCCATTTGAGAAAGCTGTTCTAGATGGTCGGCAGCTGGCTTTGAAGGTATCCCTTATGTACAGTTCCATAACCACTACCACAACATTCCATTTCCAAATCTATTTTTCGATTGGCTTAAATTCTTTGATGTCTTTGTTTTTCCAGATAAGTGCAAATTCCGTATATGGTTTTACAGGAGCCACAATAGGCCAATTGCCATGTTTAGAGATATCATCAAGTGTCACAAGCTACGGTATGCTATCAGTTATTGTTCCTTAAGCATAAAATAAGTTCTTTTGGAGGAGAGATTAGTTAATTCTTTAATTCTCTTTACTCTAACAATTCCTTGCTTGTTAAAGGCCGGCAAATGATTGAACACACGAAAAAGCTTGTAGAAGACAAGTTTACCATCATTGGCGGCTATGAACATAATGCTGAGGTTGGCCATCTAGACAATACTTTATTATTTGCAATTGAGTTAATGGAGTCCAAGTTCTAACAACTGCTGCATGACTGGGAATCCCATTTAATAAACATATCTGCTCTCAATTGCTGCATTTCATGGGGATGATGACTTGTGTTGGCTGATGTACAGGATAGAGAACCTATTAACATACCATAAGAAATTGTTTCCATTCTGCATCTCTTGATTTAGATGACATTTTCTGTTACAAATCGGACTTCTATGGGTTATTCATCCTAGTTTGGTTTACGTCGTTGCTACATAAGGATTGTTTGACCAAAGTGATCATTCCAGGTGATTTATGGGGACACCGATTCTGTTATGGTACAATTTGGAGTGCCTACAGTAGAAGAAGCAATGAAGTTGGGCAGAGAAGCAGCTGAATATATCAGTGGAACTTTCATTAAGGTGAGCTTTGATATTAAAATTGTCATTTGAGGTTCTTGTTTAAGTATTTGTCTACATTGTTGTTTCACTTTTAAACTTCTAAGTTAAGAATTAGTTTCTGTTGAAGCAAACTACATAAGATTGTGCAAAGCATTAGAATGAGGAAAAAATATGTAATGTAGTGTAGAATGTAGCAGTCCTGGACTACTTTAAAGTTGCCATTGGCTGATGTTGGCAACTAGTGAAATGACAGTGCACTACAGATTCTATGAAAACAGAAGCATAGTTAAATATGAGACTATTGCTCTATAGCTTTGAATTTAATTTTCATCATTAACTGATTGCAACATTGAGAAAGATTATAGGTTAGCAGCTGCATGCCTAAACTTCTAATCTCTTATTGCTTAATATTTTCGAATCTTTTTTAAGCTTAATTATTTTGACATTATTATGACTTCTAATTGGATTGTGTTTTGGTGTCATGAAGCCTATCAAGCTGGAGTTTGAGAAGGTGTATTATCCTTATTTATTGATTAGCAAGAAGCGGTATGCAGGTTTATTTTGGACAAATCCTGAGAAGTTTGACAAAATGGATACTAAAGGTGAATATGGACTTCTTAATCATGCAATTTTAATTAATGTTCTATGAGATCTTTTTCTTATTAATCGTGCATGATGGACAGGTATTGAAACAGTCAGAAGGGACAACTGTCTATTGGTAAAAAACCTGGTAACTGAGTGCCTTCAGAAGATACTAATTGAGAGAGATGTGCCTGGTGCAGTTCAATTTGTAAAGAACACGATTTCAGATCTTCTCATGAACCGTATGGATCTATCACTTCTTGTTATTACCAAGGTGGGAAACTGTTTGGCGAGAGAATGCCACTAGTGGTCTTTGCACATGTTCCTCTGACTGGTTTTGACCTTGTTACAAAAATTAGTCTCTGGGCTCAAGTGTTTTGTTTAACAGGGTCTGACAAAGACTGGAGATGACTATGAAGTAAAGACAGCTCATGTCCAATTAGCAGACCGCATGCGCAAGGTGTGCTTTTGGTTCTATTGTTTTTTTCCTGTTACTCATGCTTTGATTGGTACACTATGCATATCTGTAATGACATGAAGTAAGCCTTCAGATTGCTGTGTAAGCATAATTTGGTGATTTGATTTCCTATTGTGATGATAAGCATTTTTCTTACTAGTCATCGTCTGGTGACATTCTATATACTAGCCCATGATTTGGTTAAAATTATTGTTGACCTGAATCAGAATTTCTTTCAGTCAATATTCTCATGCTGTCAGCATCATTTCCGTTGTTTGTAATACCTTTTATTTATATATTATCTGCCTCTTTCTGGTATAAGTTCTGAAAAGGAACTGGTTCTGGACGTATGAAACTCTTAGCGAAGTGGTGTCATTCATTAGTGTTTTATTTGAAGCTTGGAAAGGGGTGATTTAGTAGTAAATCAAAAGGTGTTATTGATGTGGTGATCATTCATTGGTCTGATGGCTTTAAAACTCAAGAAATTCCTCTCTTTGTTATTGGCAGAGAGATCCGGCCACTGCTCCAAATGTTGGGGATCGGGTACCATATGTAATTATAAAGGCAACAAAAGGTGCCAAGGTACTGTTTCTGGTCCTTTTGTTTTACTTATTCGTTTCTTTTGTGTGACTGTTCGGCCAATTTTGTTTCATCAAACATAATATGTTTGTGCTAAGCAGGCCTATGAGAGATCCGAGGATCCAATCTATGTGTTAGAAAATAACATACCAATAGACCCTCAGTACTATCTTGAAAACCAGATCAGCAAGGTTAGCACAAGTATATTATGATATTATCATCTCATTATGATTTTTCCCTGATATCTTTTAATATAGATTTCCCTGTTCAGCCACTTTTAAGGATTTTTGAGCCGATTTTAAAGAATGCTAGTAAGGAACTCCTCCATGGAAGCCATACAAGATCAATTTCCATCTCCACTCCTTCAACTGGTGGCATTATGAAATTTGCTAAGAAACAACTCAGTTGCATTGGCTGCAAAGCTGTACTTCGGTATGCCAAAATTGCTTACATTTTCATTTTATGTTTCATGATATAACTTTTCTCTTTAGGTCTTGAAAATCACTTGGAAGGATAAATTACGGTAGGACAGACCTTAGGTCTTGATTTTTCTCAAATCACAGCAAACAATAGCAAGAGGACTAACAACTGATTGTCTGGACCTCAGAACCAGATTCCATTGCCAAACTCACCTGAAGCAAACAGTAATTAAGTTAGATTGAAGACGTGCATCAAACTGTTAGGAGGAACAAATTTTGATGCAAGAGAAAGCAAAAAGAAAACCTGAACGCCTGAAGACGTTATATTGTGTGCCGGTGATTGAAATACCTTGACAAGTGAAAACATACTGCACCTGTCCCTGTGTTGTACTAAAATGCATGGACATCTGTACATTCAGCTTTTAGGCACATGGATGGTTACCTCACTTTTTCGCTACCTGGTGCTTTTTGAATCTTCCAAGTGCATTAGGGAGAACCATTTTTCCACTTTGCAACACCAAAAAAATAAAAAGAAATATGACAATGACCAGATGATCAAACGTTTTTTCTCAAAATATGATTATCAGTTAAAGAAATAGATGCATAAAAGGAGGCACCTAAAATTCGTGTATCCCCTTTATCTATGAATGTATAATGAAAAGAAAATCATCAAGTGACAGTTCTTTTGTGCAAGCTATGAAATGGTTTGTTGTTTACCAGGAATTCAGAGCGAACTCTCTGCTCAAACTGCAAAGGAAGAGAGGCTGAGCTGTACTGCAAGACAGTTTCTCAAGGTAGGCTCTCCTCAATTTCTCATCCTGGCTTCCTCGCCTGTGTTTTGCTATTTGATGAGTAATATAGTAGTAGATCTTTTTCACCATTAAGACAATCTTCTGGAAACCTGTTATCTGTTATCATACTTCATTAACAAATTATATGTGTACTGTTGGCAGTTTCTGAGCTGGAATCACTTTTTGGGAGGTTGTGGACACAGTGCCAAGAATGCCAAGGCTCTCTTCATCAGGATGTTCTTTGTACCAGGTTTAATATAATCCTCTTTTTATTAGAAAACCATTTTGATTTTCTTGTAAAAGCTAATCAGACTTCGTTGGGCGTTTTCAACTGTGCATATGGTCCCTTGAACTGTCTTTCGTTTTAGTAGTATTTAACTAAATGTTTACATTTTGTGTACACGTACAGTCGGGATTGTCCAATATTTTATCGGAGGAAAAAGGCACAGAAAGATATGGCTGATGCAAAGCAACAATTAGATAGATGGAGTTTCTAATCATCTAAGAAGGTTGGCATTTTTATCCAAAAGCTTCAGTTCTTCTCATTCTCTTCAAGAAACAGAACTCAGTCAATCATCGGGGTTCGGGGATTGGATTAATGCCGATTGACAATTTGGTTTTGATTCGGAGAGTTTCAGGAAGTGCAGATGTGAATAAGCTAAGCTGTTACTGTCATCCTTTTCCCATACATCCGCAAGAACAAGATTGAAAGTGGCTGCAAAAGAGGATGGAATTGGGCTATAAGAGAAGATGGCAGCATTTCTTCATTTTAGGCTTTTTGATCGATGGAGGAGTCATTCTGAGTCTGTAAATGTATGTGTGAACAGTACAGTGAAGCCATGTATGGTTGTAACCTTGTTTCGTGTATGGCTGTAACCTTGTTTCTTACAGTGAAAACGTTAGGGAGCTATACATATATATATATATATTTTCTGGAGAGCACATAGATCTCTCTTTTGCTTTACAGATATATTTGCTTCAAATGTTTTGCCTGCAACAACAGTCGCCGTGGAGGAGGCCGTAGATGACATGGAAACGGAGTGGATCAAAATAGCCCAGTGAATGCCAAACTTGGGGCCCAAAATCAAAGCAAATGAAACTCATGGGCCAATTTTAATACCCATGCTAAATTTGGGGGCTGAAAGAGTCATGAAAATGCTTAATAAATAAGTCGTTTTAAGGCAAATGCTCATTCTTTTCAAAAGATGGCAAAAGTGAAACTTAGTCCTTTTCTCTCGTCCCTAATTGCATAGTATGTCTCATTTTTGTTTTTGAACCTCTACTAGGATAGGATGCCCATTTGTGAGGTTCAAGTTAATTTCGAAGCTTTTGCAATGAAGTGACTCTCGAGGAATTGAGATGTGCATTTGATTTCTACCATGTAGATTGTTTGCTGCTCACAGACAATTGCGTGCCATTGTACACGATTGTCCCATTTGCGCCTCGGCCTCAATCAATATCTATCGATCGCACCTCAAGTTCCTGGGATACTTTTTCTGCTCAATACAAAACTATTTTCCCCCTAACCTATTTCTAATTAAATGTGCCCACATCCGGACTTGAACCGGGTGGCTGGCCTCCATGAACGGAAGACTTTTTCTAAACCTTTATCCATTGCATGCGTACTTTGTTTTCCAATCCCCTTCATAAAAATTGAGTACTTTATTGTACATGTATATCTTATTTTATTTTGCCACATAAAAAAAGTTTGGGTACTAATATAACATTTTGTAGAATTATAATATTGTAATAGGATAAAGAATTTTGATTTTACTGATACAAAATAAATATAACTTATTCCTAGAATGCTTGGTTTTGAAAAATTATTGATTTTGTATATAAGAAAAATAGTAAGATATATTATTTTTAGTTGTAATATATGAATAATACCATGATTCACAGAGTTTAACCCATCTCACTAGATAATGTTTAACCTTATAAGATTTGCAATGGCAATGTACTGGAGATTTGGACATGTTACTTAAAGCTAGGGGAGTATACAGTTCGTTTAGCTATTCTTATCTTATACTTTGTAATTAGGTTTATCTGATATGTTGTATCTAAACATCCTTTGTAATCTGGTTTAGGCTTAATTAATTTACGGTGTATTACTATCACTATAATTTTAAAATTTGAAAAAAACAACATTAACAACATTTCTGGCACTAAAACACAGTTAAAAATCATATATAGAAATTCCACTATGGGTATTTTACTAGAGTTTACATCATAAGTATCCAAAAAAAACCCTCCACTTCTATATGCCATCTTTTTGTTGGGCCAACAGGGGGAGGGAAACGAAAACAGAGAATAAGGGATGCTAATCAACTAGCAGCAGATGGATTCTTGAAGAAAAATCCCGTTCACCACGGGGAATTAACATTAAAAAACCTTAGAAATCACCATCTACAACGACTTAACATTTGAATGAACCTTCTCCTACTCAAGTATACAGTCTCAGACGTGTGGTAATGGGCTGTCGGCACAAGGGACATGTTGAAATGGTCGCACCGCAATCCTTGCATGTCTGAGGCATTGAGATGTAGGAACAAAGTAAGACTACCAGAATCAAAATAATGTAGCTAGGCTATGGTTGAGATCGAAGGGTGTGCTTACAGTATGACCACATCCAAAAGCCATGTCTTTTGGGTTTGTCAAGCAGATAGGGCAGACCTGTTTCCAAGTTTCAGATCTCAAAACCAAGTATAGATTAAGATGAGAACTTAAATTAGGAGAATTTTTTTTAAAAAATACCGGTTCCACTGTAGAAGTTGATTGAGCCGGTTCGAAGCTGGTTATATGGGGGATTGATTTAACTGCATTATCATGATCAATCACTTCACGCGGAGGTGGAAGTGGTCTCCTGCGAGGAGCACCTACATCTCTACTGCATAGATATGTAAGCTTGGTGATTAAAGCTGCAGGGATTGACATCAAACATTAACCAGCAGATGAAACCTCTCAGACTTACCTAGAAGTCTGAAGTCTTTGAGTAGCTCTGTACTGAAAGGGGATTTCCATAAGGGCAGCAAGTGCAAAAGCAGTTTCTTTCCTAGATGTTTCTGCGTTGTCTGACATTATTTTAGTGAAATTGACAAACTGCAAAAGAATCCGAAAGGAAGACAATGAACAAGAATGCATAGAAGAGAAAGTTTTCATATGTTGGGATGGAAGGAATTATTCTATTGGGAAACATCCTTTCAGCATTAGAGTTAAATTAGTGTAGTGGAGCAGCCACACAAAGCAAATCATGCAATTTCTTCACCTTTTACGGCAGAAATGAAATGTGGCTATGATAAGAAGTAATTCCTTCAAAAGTCACCACACTATTTGTATGATATACCTGGAAGTTGTCGAATGCTCGTTGAGGGATGTTGTCATCAAATTGTTTCATTGCATCCCACGGTCCATCCCCCACTCCAACCAAAATGATTGAGAGAGGATATTGACTACATAAAAAATTGACAATAATCAATAAAGTAGGAAAACCACAGCTGAAACTCTATTTCAAATGGCAATACTTTACCTTGCAGCAACAATGGAGTTTATAGTTTCTTGTTCTTGAGGACTATTTCTTCCCGGTGGAGTATCGGGACTCCTAGTAACCTACATAAACGTAGAGAGACAAAGAAAATGAGCTTACAGCGACATAGAAAGCAAAACAGAAGCTCATGGAAACCAACCTGTCCATCTGCAATGATAACTAGAACATGATATTGGCCTTGGCTTTGGTCCACGATGTCAACTGCTGCATCAATTATCGGGGCAAAGGAAGTTGGACCTGTGGATTCGGGTGAGTGAGACAACTCAACACATTAGATTGAAGTTCAAATTACATGTCACAAATGTCTACATGAAACTTAAGAACAGTTGCATTATATGAAAACCTAAAAATGCAAACTTAGAAAGAAAGGGAAGAGCCATAGTAAACCTGACAACTTCAGATGTGGAACGATCTCTCTATATCGTGCAAGGGATTCCTCAAAACCGTGACAAGGTCGATGATCAGGATAAAAGCTGAATACGTATTTATCATGTGTTGATGCTAAGTGAAAGCCAATCAAACAAACAGAAAGAAAAGAATCAGGTCCAATCTACAGAAGCGTCAATATTTATGTGTACATAGCCTAAAGCTATAGGTAAAGACTAACCATCCCCGAATCCAAAACAAGGTATCAGATTATCTTCATCGAAAGGAGACAAAGTATGGCCAATAATAGAGATTGCTTGTTCATATGGATTTGGCATGCTTCCAATTGCATGGAGGCTTTTCCGGTGAAATGAATGCCTTCCTGCAATGATCAAGATGAAACATGTTCTATCCCTTCTCAAGATAAATGCAGTGAACTGCAAATCAATCAACAGTTAAAGAAGCAGAGGAATCCCACCTGTCCACTCATTACTCTTGGTGAAGTCAATACCAAGTATTAAATTGGATGATTCAAGACCAGCTTCTCTCAGTGCAGAAATAACCTAGTAGTTAAAGAATGCAAATTTAAGTCATTATCATTGAAAAAAATGCTAGAACTATCCAACATTATGTGAAGTCATGGTAAAGTTCACAAGTTTGAGGCTCATATATCATTTTTGGCCTATAAATTTCTCAATCAGCAGACAGCCATTTTGAATTTCACTAGTCTAAAAGGTAGCTCTGCTGGTAAGCAAGCAAGTACAGAAAAGTGGACATCCATCACAATATTGGAATAAATAGTTAATATAAACACCTCGTCCAAGGAGTTAAAATTGTCAGGTATGAATGTTGGATGCTGCCTATGCCGATGCTTATGATCCATTTCACTACCCGCATAAGATGGAGTTTGCTGCTGCACAAAGCCATCATGGTGATAATTATGATCCCTTGAACTCCCAGAATAAGATGGAGGTTGCTGCTGCACAAAGCCATCATGGTGATGATTATGATCCCTTGAACTCCCAGAATAAGATGGAGGTTGCTGCAGATAATCATCATTATCATAACTCGATTCTGTATTCCCCATATCTAATGGATTTTGAGGCCTATTTGATAATGGTGTGCGCCTTATTATCTGCGACAAATATCACAAGCCTAATTCCTCAATTATAACACTTTACAGAGTCTTTAACCAAATCCAGAAATCATAGAAACAGATATAGGAAAGTAATTTAGTCATAGAATGTTTCACAAAAAATCATTCGTTTTTTCCAAAATTTACTCAATAGAAGGAACATGAAAACAGAGTAACAAAATGTAGAATTTCACTCCATTGACTTGTCAAGAAGCAGAGAATTGCTTATAAGACGAACTTAAAAGTTGACCGCACCCATGATCAATACCATCAAGCTTCAAAATCATCAAACTTTGAAACCCAGAAAACAGAAACTTTGTATATTGAGACGGCTAGAAGAATCAGATGTTACCGATGACATATAGCGTAGAAATGAGAGTACAACCAAAAGAAGCATATAAGAAGTGAAAGCTGCTGAGTCGGTGTACCTGGATTGGCAGGGGAAGCGCCAAAGAATGAAAAAAAATCTGCTATGAGGATATACAGATTCTGTGATACTCTGGTTCCTTATGGATTTGGTGGTCTCTGTTTGTGAAAGAAGAAGCTTTTGGGCCAAAAAGACAAGAGAAGATGGCTGTAATAAAGAGAACTTACTTTAATAGGCTCGTTTGCTTCAAATGAGTTGGATTGCGTGGAGTAGACATGTTGTTTGTTATGAACATGTTTCTCTTGCAAGGTTTTTTTTCCTGTTTGACCCGTCTCCCCCGGCAAAACTCCGGTGGCTGTCCTTTGACTCTTTTATTTTAAATTTTAATCCTTCTCGAAACCTGAAGGCAAGTTCTAGGATGCCCATTCCACGATTCGATTAAAAAAGAATATTTACAGAATTAAAACTTAAAAAAGAAATTTAAAATTTGAAGAGCAAGAGACTCCTTAGTGGATAAAGATATAGTATATAGTAAAATTTAAATTTATTATTATTATTTTCCATTTTACTACTCAGTTGGATTATCGATATTGTTGGGATTGTATCATGCCCAATATTACTAGATACACCGATGGCAAATTCTACAGCACTCGGTCTGTGTATTAAGTGGCAATTTCATTAAGTAATATTATAATCAATGAAGGCTTTTTTAAATGAAAAAAAATAAAGAAACTTATTTTAACAAATGAGATGGAATATTTGATTAGTAATTAAGTTATAAAATTACTAATGAGTATGCCGTAATTCGAATATATTTGACAAAAGAATAGCAAGAGAACCCTTGACGCCTATGGATATCATATTAATGCAGAAGAGGCAGAAATTGGTCAAGCAATTACGGCTTCAGTTTACTCGGTATATTCCAAAGGCTTTAGCCTCTCTGTCTCCCTCTTTATTTCTTATAGCACGTAGCTCGATTGCATGCTTTTCTATGAGCTTCCATAAACGCACCGGTCCTCTTGCTGGACCACTGTGATCCGTTGATAAAGTCCATATTTCAAAACATGGCCAATGCCTCTACACCCTCACTCCATATAAATCTATATGCTTTCGTTTCCTTTTGATGAGGAAATTTTTTTTCCCTTGGCTAATTTCAACCATTTCGACGACCTCACCATCATCACTCCCAATTAACTTTGGTCTGGTGCCAGTCAAGGTGGACTGAACTAGTGGTGGCAAAATGGTCGTTCATAGATTTTCATGGCTTGAGACATAAATGGTTCATATTTATTTATACCCATTTATCTTATTTATGACCCATCAAAAAATTTAAATAGATAACCATATCCATATTGAACCATTTAATATAGTTCATACCATCTACTTATTTAATTTTTAATATCAATTTTTTAAAATTTGTGTTTTAATATTTTTATCCTTATAAATATTAATTCGATTTAGGTCATATTAATCCGAGACAAAGCAAAATTAAGCATGAAAAGGATGGACATGGTCGGGCTTAACCTGACCCACAAGGCCCAATTAGGCCTGCATGGATTAGCCCAACTTAGCCCACTTTGGGCCTAGTTAGGCCCATAAGATATGGCCCAACTCAGCCCGCTCGGGGCCCGATTAGGCCCGTCGGTGGACCAAAATCGGCCCAACTGGGCCCACAAAAGTTGGCCCGGTCAGGCCTAATTTATGATCTAAATTGAATTAGATCATAAATATTTGGGTATCATGAATATCCATTACCCAACCCACAAACACCCATGGTTAAATGGGTTAAATGGGTATATCTTATCCATTAAGACCCACTTAATTTTACACTAAACCATTTATACCCAAAAGAACCATTTATGATGGTTCCTAATGGGTGACTTATTGGGTACCCAACCTATTTTGCCACCACTAGATTGAACCATATAACTACACAAAGCTTCTTGACAGGACGGTACGTAGGTGAAGGTCACCAAAGCTCTAACGGATGGCTATGTGTCACCCTATTGGAATCTGGCTACGTAGGGCTCTAACCAAGATTGCGTTGTGATATGACCCAAAATATTAGTGGACCCAATAAATCCTCCAGTACATAATCTGGATTACATGATGGCCAAGTAACCGAACAAACCGAGGAGCCCATACTAGCGAAGGTGTTCCTAAGGAAGCTCCACTACGATCCCGAGAATCAAGGTTCCCCGGGAAGCTGCACAACGGCCCTAGGACCCAAACCGGAAGCCCAATTTGAGGCATCCCATACTAGCACAGGACACTCCTCATGGCTTCCCAGAGGAAGCTACGGCAGCCCAAGCAAGACAAGACAAGGCTTACTCAGGAAGTCAAGAACCAGCTCCTTAAATCATGACATAAATCAAGGAAAAATGAGGGCCTAAAAAACTTGCCCACAAAAGAAATAACACTGTATTAAAGACTCTATAATTACAGAGTCTACATTAATGTACAAACTAATGGTAGATTGGAGGAATAATACAATTTCCATTTATCCTCTACATTTTTCCAAATCACGTTGAAACTAAACTCAACGTTTTTGCTTCCATAACCATATATGCTTGTTGTCAGAATTCATATTGTTGGACATGATTTCTGAGCCCGTAACATTTTTCATTACTTTAATTTAATGTTTTTTTTGCTGAAAAAATATAGTTTCAACTCCGTTTCTGCTATCATCAAACTCCAATTCTGAATCAAAGAAGATTCTCAGACCACACGCCATCCTCACCAAAGAAAGAAAGAAAAAGAACAAACTGCAGGTGCCAATATGTAACAGCCCGAGTAAAATTTGGCTTTTTACCGGGACTGTAGAAATTGTCTTACCGTGATTTACTGTTGAAATAATCTCGGGTAATTAATTCGAAGAAAATCGGGAGTCGTTTTTCAAAACCGAGAGTTTTCCCGCGCTCGGGAGTGTCTTCCAAACTAACCGAGCTTCGGTTTCCAGTTCCGAGACAGTTCCGAGACTTGGACGACGTTCAGGAGGATTAATCGGATTTTCCGAGCCCAAGTCATATTTTTGGACTCGGGACGGAATTTGTCGGAAAGACGGGAGTATCCCTGCGTCTACGGGATTCCGACGCGAGAATCCGGACCCGCCAACGAGCTTGCCCCGGGCCACTCTTCTTTCTCCTCTCTCCTTTCTCTTCCTCTTTCCCGGCTACATTTTTCCTCTCTCCCAGTTTTTCCCGGCCACGCGGGCCCCACTTCTCTTCCCTCTTCTTTTTCTTCTTTTCCTTCTTTCTTTTCTTTCTCTTTTCTTTTTTTTTTCTTTCTTTTCTTCTCCTTTTCTTTCCCTTCCCTTTTCTTTCTTTTCTTTCTTTTCCCCTCTCTTTCCCTTTCAGCCGCCGGCCACTCTTCCTATTTCTCTCGTGAACCCTGGCGGCCCCACTCCCACTTTTCCCTCTTTTCCCTTCTTTCTTATCTTCTCTTCTCCACCTTCCGATTCCTCACACTCTCACCTGCAACTATTTCTTCTCCTTCCTTCCCCCATCGCCGCCGCCCTCGTCTTCCCCTCTCCCTTCCTTCCCTTCTCCTTCCTTGAGCCACCGGACCTGAGACCACCTCCATCGCCCTCTCTTTCTTCCACCCCTCCTTCCCCTCTGTCTCGCCATCACCCTCTAATCTCCTTCCTCCCCTCCTCTTTTTCCTTCCGTCTTCACTGCCACCGCCAT
Source organism: Turnera subulata (assembly GCA_028386065.3). Classification (NCBI taxonomy): domain Eukaryota; kingdom Viridiplantae; phylum Streptophyta; class Magnoliopsida; order Malpighiales; family Passifloraceae; genus Turnera; species Turnera subulata. Next base: position 42,371 of record JAKUCV010005372.1, read on the forward strand.
CTCAAACCGCCGGAAACCGCCACTGCACAAGAGCGACACCGCCGTCGGGTCGCCTTGCTACCTTTCCTCTTCCTCCTCCTCTGCTTCTCTCTCCCTGACCGTCGTCTCGCCCCCGATTCGCCTTGCGCCGCCCATCTTTCTTCTTCCTTGAGACGACTCCGGCGCTCCTCCCCGCAGCAGCAAGCTTCCACAGCGACGCAGCGTCGCCAGCCAACCGGAGCCGTCCTCCTCTACAGCAAGGCCTCACCCCGGGCTCAGATGCCGTCACCGTCGCAATCTCTTCAGCAGATCACCGCTATCACCCTCTCTCGCCGCTGCAGCCGACAGCGACGCACCTCACACCACCGCCGGCGAAGCCAGTACTGGGTGAGTCTTGGCCGCACCCCTCTTCCCTTCTCTTTGTTATTTCTTTTAATCGATGGGTTGTTGCTAATCAGGTTGGATGTGGTCTTGTGTTGTTGAATTGTTGTACGGGATGGTATTGGTAGTGATTCTGGCGAGTGGTTTCGGTGTTGTGAACGGAGTCGTGTCCGGTGTTTGGAGGGTGGATGCGTGAGGGTATGCCGCCGGTGTTGGGGTTACGGACGTGGTCTTAGTTTCATTGTGTTGGCTATTGTTTTGGTGTTATTGGTGGTTGGAGTAGGTATGAACAGTAGCAGAGGGAATTGGGTGTTCTGATGGCTGCTACGAACAGTGACAGCGGGACTTTTGAATTGTGGTGAACAGTACCCCTGGCCGGAATCCAGCGAGTCCCGGGAATTTTCCGACGAGGTCTCGGATGTCTGCCGGCGTGAACAGTGCGTCTTCAGCAAACGGAACTCAATGGACGGGTTACTTTGGGTAATTCCTTGGGATTATTTCATCATGGGCTCGGGTTTGGGCTCGGTGCACAAATGGGCTCGGAAACGGGCCAATGTGCGGAGGCCCATATTCTCGGGACGAATACATTCTAACGGACTAAGAACGATAATGAACCCGGACTCTTAATTGTTTAAATTAAAATAAAGATTTAATTTAATTAATCAAATACTAATCCTTAATCCCATATATGTTTTGTAATTCGATTTATAAATTTTATTTTGTGTTGGACCATTAGAAAGACCTATAGTATTTAAATTCCGGTTTAGTTAATTTATATTTGGACTCTTAATAATTAAAGGCCCAATTATACTTATTTACTTGATTTAAATGTCAAATGTAAACTAAAAATATAAATATGAATACCTATGAATTATAAGCACATGTGTATAAGTGGTTATATATACGTATCCTACTAAATTTATGTTTGGCTAAATAATGAAGTTACAACTTGATTTATCGCATAAATATAAACATAAGGTTAAATAGGAGTTACGTACTATCTATGTATAAATATGGTCACACTAGATATACGTGTAATCTAGTATCGATTTATGTATAAATATACGTATATATACATGTATTCTAATATGCTATATTTTTCCTTATCGACAAAGAGCTAAAGGGCCGGGATATCGGCTTGAACGTTCGGTTTGGGTTTTAATTTAAAAATTAAAAATTAATTAGAATATCGATAGGAAACTCGGTTTCGGGTTTAACTTGAAATTAAGTATAAATGGTATAGTGAATAAAGAGGTTAATTTCATAATAAAGAAATTGGATAAGGCAAGCCGTGTAACGATTTCTAAACTGGTATCATGCATAAACATCCTGTTGGTGCATTATAAGTGATTATTGTGTTCCTATATGCACGTATAGGGTATCGGGATTTGACTGGATAGCAGTTTCAGAGACATACCAGGTGAGGATGGATAAACTCTGATATGTGCCCGTAATACTGTGTGTGTATCTTTGTTGTTGTGTAATTTGTTGCTAGATTGATCTGCTAGAATAATTATGGACTGTTACCTGTTTGCTGTGGAATTTTTGATGCTGTTGTTGGATTGTGATGGATTTGTGTATAACATGTTGGTAACAATGCTGAGCTGATAATTTCGATAATTTGTGTCATGAGATTGAGTCTGTGGAATTAATCAGAAATAATAGTAATTGGGAACTTGATGAAAGAGTAATGGATTGAACCGGAATTTGAGATGATGATATATTTGTCACTTGGAAAGTAGTGGTACGACTAGATGGTTAGAGACTAGTTCTGTGGTGCCTTGCCAGAGGGTTTGTTGGTTGGGGTGTTGTCCCCGGATTTGTGATATTGGGATGTTGATCCCGGATTTGTGATATTGGGGTGTTGACCCCGGATTTGAGATATTAGGATGTTGATCCCGAATTTGAGATATGGGGATGTTGATCCCGGATTGTGGTGGGGCCTGGCATCCAGAATTAGTTAATAACCAGGTACGACCCTAGCTTGTCCAGTGACGGGGCCCGGAAGATAAAATTGGTAATAAAAATTAATAAGTGTTCTTTGGGTCTTGGTTCAGTATTGATTTCGATGTGCTTGACATGATTAAATAAGATTCCTATATCGTGATGTTGAGTTGGATTCCTTTGTCGTGTGGTATGTGTTAATTGTTATGGCAGTATCTTTGTGATGTGTTTGTTTGTACTTGTGGTTGTGATAGTTGTGTTTGTTTCGAAAGTACTATGGTTGAATATATCACTGTTTATCTTTCGTCGGTGAGCGTTTCGGACTCACCCCTCGCCTGCGGGGTTTCATCCCGTAGGATAAGTTGTTTGTAGTGCAGGAACGTACCGGGCGAGCTGATGCGTACCCTTGGTCAGGCTTGGATCCATAGATTGCATGTGTCGCATACAGTGTTAGTTATTTAAAGTCTTCCGCTGTGCATATTGTTATTGTTGTTGGGCCATTGGGCCAGTTTCATTATTGTTGGTGTAATCGATGTTGGGCCGTAGGGCCATACTATTGTTTATTATTTTGGGCCGTTGGGCCGAGTTGAGGTTGTCCACACTGTATGCTTGGGCTTGTTGGGCTGGGTTGTCACAGTTCCGGCTTGTGTTTACTGTGTACGGTAAATACGGGTCGGGACGTCTCACAATAGATACTTATAAAATCATCACAAAAAAAAAATGCTTATAGAAGTGTTAAATATCCTAACCCCTTCCGTACCTCCCAGACCATCTCTTTAGCATCCAAGGTAGTATCACAATTAATTGAAATAACCAAGAGAGGACATGATATATAGCATCCAGAACTAGCTGGCCACCTATACATCTCAAGGAAGATTCATCACTTCTTTTGATACAAAAGAAAAATCCACATTGAATGGGGATAAAAGACACTATATTGTAGTAATTAACGTTACCCTTGACATAATCATATCTAGATACACAGAGAGGATGCTTGTATACTATTGAGCGGTATATATAGTCCCTAAATATGTGACGCATAGCCTAATTAAATGAGAAGGAGAGCATGTATATGTTTGTTTTGAGCAAACTAAAAATTGCAAAAGCGTTTCTATAATTATATACTTGTGTGTGAGAGTTACATGAAGCTGCTTACAGTGCATGTTATTTACAGTATATTGATATGAAGCGAAAGACTGGTCTAATTTTCTAAATATATAGCAGTAAGCAAAAGAACCAAGTTGATCGAATTCTAATTCGTGTATACATATTACGTCAATGTAATTATAAAACAAAAAAGATGGTGTAATATGATCATCATCAGAGTAGTATATATATAATGAGGAGCAAAAAAATCCAATCATTTTTCTCCTTGGTCCCCCGATCCAATATAGTGATCCCATGAATATCATCCTTACCATTGCTCCACCGAATCGATTTGGTCCTGCTGGTGTAATTGTTTTTGGATGGAATTGGGAGAGAAAGGTAAAGAAAATGTTTGATCGGTAGTCATTAAAGATGGCTGAGACATAAGAGCGGCGGCAGAAGAATATACAGAGTTGGTGTATTGTGGTATCATATTGGTGGGTTGGTCTTGTTGTTCTTGATGTGGATGCTGTTGGTGTAACCTTTGCTGCTGCTGCTGCTGTTGTTGTTGTTGTTGTTGTTGTTGATCAATTCTTTGTTGCTTTGGGAGGTTAAGCTTTTGTTCTTCAATCTCTCTGTATTTGCTGAGGTACAATTTAAGTGGGGCAACATAATCTTCGAAACCTAGAGTTGTAATGGCCCAAATGATGTCATCCCCATTAATGGTCTTTCTTTTCTCTCTTTGGCATTTATCAGATGCTTCCCCTGTCACAAAGCTAATGAATTCCGACACACATTCTTGGACGGTCTCTTTTGCATCTTTCGAGATCTTCCCGTTTCCTGGGATCACTTTCTTCATGATCCGACCAACATTTGCTATAGGGAGGAACCGATCTTGCTCCTTGTTATTGTTATTGTTGTTGTTGTTGTTATTGGTGGTGGTGGTGTTGTTGTTGTTGGTGTTTTGGTTGCTGCTGCCACTGCTCTTTAAACATGGGCTATCTGGGCTACCTCGGGTAGGGCCATTTGTCCCATTTCCATGATTTTCATCTTCCATTTCTGGCTTCTTGTTCTTTTTTTTTCTTACACACACACACACCTACGACCCTGAAAGTAGAATGGGAGGGATTGGTTTCAACGTGTGGGTGATGTTTTGGCGTTTGTTTATGGATTGAAATAGATGATAAGTGGAGCATGAAAATAGGCAAGTGAAGAGGGGGAAAGAGAAGAAGACTTGGCTGATTTTTTAACATCTCTTCCACAGACTCGCTCCCTTTGTGGAGAATTTTTTTCTCATTACAACTGTCATGACCATATCTAAATTGATTCATCATATCAAAGTTGAATCTATATCATTTTCTTTGGTTTGAATTTGAATTAATTAATTAAAACTTATCTAGTTTCAAACTAATTAAAATTAAATAATGCATCTATGCTGCAGTATTCGTTTCATTTCTCTCATTGTAATGCCATATAGTTAAAGTAAAAGTTTGATTAGCGCTTAAAGAAGAGAATTACCAATTTCTTGCCCGTTGATCATGAAGTTAGTTTGATCGATTTGGGCCAAGTCAAAGCCGGTCAAAGCAGTCAATCCCGTGGAAAGTTCCTGCTCAACCTATTTAACCATATTTTGTTAAAAAAAATTAAAACTATTTAACCATCCATATTCAGTGAATCAATTGCTACCAAATCTATTGTAATTGATTGACTGGGTTCAGATGGTTCAATCATCAAATCTGAATCAGAAAAAAAAAAAAAGAAACTGAATCTGAATCATATCTGAATCAAACGACAAACATAAAGTGATATCATTGAATTATATCATTTTTTGAATCCTCTGTTATTTATCAAATTGAACCACAAACTGTTCTACTTAATTTGATTGAGGGTTCAGGTACAGTTAACCACCATGATCAGTAGCTCAATTCAAAATCCTAACTTATAATTATCAGTGTATAATTAAATAATTAAGAGGTGGTATATTTGCGCTTGGGCCAAACATAATAAGTCCAAGCTTGAGTTAGATAATCTGCACTATACGCATTGATCTTGGTTGAATGACCTAATTAGCAAAAGCTAATTAGTTTCTTGAAACATGATCGTCTCAAAAGATTCTTCTTGTACGTCACTTGTTAATCTTTTTCTTGAGGGGAAAGATCCTGTCTCCTCCAACTTTTGTCTTATATTATTAGAATTGTGGTAGGAGGGACGTTGTTGGTTTCCAAGTTCTACCATAAAACTCTTTTCATAATTCATTACATGAGTAATATTGCTTGCTAGGCCCCAACACAAGAACCCAAGTGGGAAAGAAGAGAGATTTGTCGGGACGCTTGATATAGAAAGAATTCGTGACGAATTTACTTCTAATTTGAAGAGAACCCTAGATGCTGGACAGCATTGAAACAAGCCCCTATGGGCAACCTCGTGAATTTATTCTTAACAGTTTCTCAGTTGGGTCGCATCAAGATCAACTTAGAGATGATGAAACAAGACGAAAGGTTAGAGATAACTTGTGGGCCTAATTAGCTAGTATAAACTTATAATTCATGTGTTTTTTTCAAGCAACAGTGCTTTTTAAAAGTGTATGAAATGAATTGATCCATTCATTTATGTGGGGAAAGTGTGGAAGCATGAAATTCTTGATTTATATCTTCTTCTTCTCGTATGCTCCCGTAATCATAACCTAATTAACGTGAGCAAGTGGGCGTAAATATTTGATCTTGATAGAAGAGAAAGAAATGTCAAGTTGGAAGACTGACCCAACATACCCCATGGTGCGCGATTTTGAGAGAAATATCTTAGGTTCGAGTCCTTATGTACGCAAAAAAAAAAAAAAATCTCATTGAAAGACTCACCCACCATATCCAGATGTGCGATTCAGGACGGATCCAGTTTAGTCGGAGCAAAGCTCCGGATACCGAATGGGGAACAAAAGTGGAAGAGAAAGAAATTTGAAACATTTATAGGAATCGGTAAGGCGTCAACGGAAAGGGCAAATGGATCAGAGCACCTACATAAGGGCTATTCCATGGAACCATTGAGCATTAAGAACCATGGATTGGGCCAGGAAAATCCATTAAAGGCGGTCCAGTTGCCTGAGAAGTTAAGTACTATTGAGAAATTACTACATTTCTTAACACTCAAGACGACCAAGAACTACTGATTCTCACTAAAAGTTAAGTACCATGTTAAAGACTCATGAAAACAAGTGATGATAAAACAAAAGTAATAATAATGACGAATGTCATTTTACCTTGGATTTCTCTGCAGCGAAATCCCATAGACAAAGAGCCAACAGGAAGATGGGGGCCATGGTTGTAACCTTATTCACGTGCATGGCATATGCAATCCCACAAAAACTTTACATTGCTGGTAAGCTAAAACCAGTAGCGAAGGGAGAGGGGGTGGGGTGGGGACGACGGGTCTTCAACTGAGTCCTCCTGACTCCTGAAGGGGACATCCAGACAAAATCACAAAGTAGTTTCACTTGTCCATTTTAGATTTTGGAAGGAATGAGATTATAATCATCCCACGTGAACCCTCTCTGTATCTCCTTTGGAACTTTGTGTCTTCTTTGGACAAACTGACTCGGGGAACTAGAAATATACTATAAGTTAAAGATTGTGCATGTCACCCCCTAACCCATCGTGGGTCCGTTCTTCCCATTTTCCCAACTCCCTTCTGCTCTTATTTTCCCAAGATTTTGGACACTTCGGTCCATATACTATTATAATGAATGCAAAATTACACAAGTAATCATGGAGACACATTTGGGCCAGTTTCTTCATTTTGTTTCGGTAGTACAATTATTAGTTAGGCATTAATTGGTTAACTATGATAATTATTTGCTCATTATTGTTGCACTTCCTTCCTATCCACTTCCAACGTTTGTACTACATTAACTTGTGTCTGATAATGGAGGAGGATTGAGTAGTAGTATTACACTAGTACCTCTCTTTTCTTTTCTTTTCTTTTTGAGATCTAATTGATGAATAATGTTCTCATTCATGCTTAGTTTTTTGGGTACTGAAATTTGTGTGGGTTTGGCTCCAACCTAAAGGGCTATTATTATGCATCTTGCCTTTTTTCCAAACATGGAAAAGAATAAAATAAATGAACTTACAAGCACTAGGACTCCATCATGAGCCTTATTATCATGAACCCTACCACTAAGAGCACTTATCGAGTGCCTGGGCTTAAAACAGAAAAACCAAATATTGGTCATCACCACTATTAATAGGGTTGCCTTACAAGTTTTTGGCATAGTGCGAATAAAAGGGGTGGTCACATGCTGGCTTGCGCTCTGTACAAGACAAACCAAACTGTTGGAATATGAAAATTGATTCCCAGCAAAGATTTTGCTTGTGTCGGACCTTGGGAAATCATGCATTTTTTGTCTGATGTCTTCCTTTTGTTTTTTCAGTTAATTGGTAGCATAAAAGGGGAAAGAAATTAAAAAGGAATTGAATAGCTAGTTTGGTCAGTGATTAATACTAATTAACCAAGTAGTTGCATGATAATGAGAAGATTTTGGAGAGATCACAAACTAATTAAGAAGCTTGTGTAAGCGTACGTGGATTGCCCTGAGAAGTTCTATTCTTCCGTTTCTGAGGAGCTTAATTATGTTGAAAAGGACTTGAAAGATGATGCGTAGCACTGAAGGGACAAAATTATAATAGAGCTATATGGGTACCAAGAACTCTAGTTCTTGCCTTCTTGGTTAGAGGGTCAATTACTATTAATATAAGGGGCAAAAGGCAAAATATACAGAAGATAGGGACAAATTAGAGTAATGCTTTTGTTGTGGGGAAGCTCCTGCCGGCTGCCACCGTAGATGATGTTTAGGCTATTTTTGAGATTGTTGGATTCTCCAAAACATGTCTGTACAGAGAGACAATGGAGTTCATTTCAATCCAAAAGTTTTTATTGGACAAAATCTAATAATAATTTTATATTGTAGCAAAGGCAATGACACTTTGCTTGATTTGGCTAGTCATTGTGCAAAATTAGTGTTAAAATTACTAATATTACTCCGACAATCGCTGTTGGTGGTAAAAGTTCATCTTAAAGCATAGAAAAAGATTTTAACATCTGTATTATATATAAAAGCGAAAACTTAATTATGTACTCTTTTCAATCAAAAAGAAATGGTGAAATATTGATTTTATGCCTCAAAATATAATCTCAAGATATAAATTAGAAAACTTGTTTATGTTCTGCTAGTTTGTGGAATAAGAATTCCAATTTTTTGTTCCTGAAATTGACACTATAAACGATAAATTGTGGTATTCTTTCTATCTAATACATATGAATACTTTCCATTATTATTTCAAATCAGTCCAAGCCGTATAAGAGTTACTGCAGTGGAAGTATACACCGTACGAGAATTGACAGAAAAGATAAAATGTCAACATTTGGTGTCCTTTTTGCAAATGGGCCCTTCTATTTTCTTTTTCTCCTGGGGTTAAAGAACAATGTAAAGGCACGCAACATGGTGCTTACGATTTTGTTCTCAACTCAACTTTAATGAAGTTAAGTTACAGCACAAATTCTTGATATCTCCTCATTACTATTATTAAAAGAGAATGAGAGCCTTTTGTGATTAGAAAGAATTAGTATAATTAGAATGAAGCCAATTGGTATATCATGATTGATGACAGATGAGCGATCTAGGTATTAAATATATATTGGGGGGTGGGTTTATGTAACGCAAGGAAAATGTGATTTGGATAGCTGTTTTTTTTTTTTTCTTTTGAGAAGGATTTGATTAGCTCCTTGATCATAAATGGAAAAGCAAACTGTCTTGCCATGTGTCATTTTTGTTCTAGATAGCTTAATTATGCCTAAATTTCTTTCAAGTGCTTGATGGACAAAGATCCCATGGTTATATGGTAGGTGAGGAGCATATCTAGAATGTCTCTAACTTGTGAATTTATTAGTGTAAAAACTGAACGAAAGTGACCAATAATGAGGATTATTGGGCGTCTACTCGTCTCTGTTGTTGTTGGCTCCTTGACAACCTTCCAAAACCATTGTTTCCCACTTTTAATTTCCCATATAAACGGCTTTGGCCTTTCCCTTCGCCTTCTCTGTTCTTTTGTTTGTTACCTACTAGCTAGTGTTCTTTTATATTTTAGCTATTCCCTCTTTCCCACCCCAAAACGTCATTTTACAAAATTATGTTGTCCATCCTATCCATCATTCGAAAAATTCAAGATTGCATTAAATTTTTTATTCCAAATATATCCTCCTTATAGTTATCCATTCATTCATTGTATAACCCCATACAAGCATGCAATATATATCCAGCGTAATGCTTTCTCAAAACTTGTATATTTACCATAAATGACTCCTTTAAGTAAACAAAATTGGAAAAAATTATTATAGAGACTCAATTGTGAACAATCTCTTTATGTTAATAATATTTCTTTCTGGATTCTTTCTTTCTTTTGTAGGTGTATTTATTTCTTCAATTTATCCTTAAAGTTTCTTCTCTCTCATAGCCTTTTATTTTTCTAATTTATTGCCTATTATTTAAGAAGTAAATCCCACGCCCATTACACGTACTTAAAGTGTTGAATTATTCATAATATAATCAAATCTAAGTTCACAATTAATTAGCTAGTATATATCCTCATTGTGAGATATACTTCCCAAACTAAACTTGTATATATATATACCTTTAATAACTCCTTAAAAGTAGACAAAATTAAGCAAGTAATTAATTAGCCTGCCCACCGTAACGTAAATTTGAAGCCCACACAAAATTAAATATCAACACCTGTGCACCTTCAAATCCGTCTGTTCTCACTCAAATCTTTCTTTTATCAAATGCGGTTGGTGGTGATCTCTATATATAGCTAGCCACCACTTGGGTTGGCAGGCACCAGTTACTCAAACCAAAAAAAGGAAAAAAAAAATATGTCTCTCGCTATATATATGGATTCAAGCAGTAGTACTCCTGCCTAGCTCCAGCCTTGTCCTATATCCTCCAAACAAGAAGCCAAAAGACAACAACAACAACAACATGGAAACTGGAGCTGCTCCTGTAGTTTTCGACTCAACTCTGTTGCAAGAACAGCCCAACTTGCCACAAGAGTTCATCTGGCCACATGTAGACTTGGTTGGCAACCAAGACGAGCTCAATGAGCCCTTGATAGACTTGGAGGAGTTCTTGAACGGTGGAGAGGAAGCCACTGCTCGTGCGGTTCAACTTGTTAGGGCTGCTTGCACAAACCATGGCTTCTTCCAAGTGAAAAACCATGGGGTTGATGCTACCCTTATTCGTGAGGCCCATGAAGAGCTTGACTCCATTTTCATGCTCCCTATAGAGAAGAAGCTGAGTGCTCGTAAGGAGGTAGGGAGTGTGTGTGGATACTCTGGTGCTCATGCTCATAGGTACGACTCTAAGTTGCCTTGGAAGGAGACATTTTCATTTGGGTACCATGGAAATGATGATGATGATCATCATCATCACCTCCTCGTGGTTGACTACTTCAAATCTGCCCTGGGACAAGATTTTGAACACACTGGGTATGATTTTCTTGCTCCTCTATAAATTGTAACAGTCTTGTTTTATTCTTTTTGCTATTTTATTATCACTATTGAAAAACTTTTTCTTGGTAACCCTATGACGATTGACAAGCAACAAACAAAACTTAATTATAAGTTAATTAGATGCTCAAAATTATTTTATATTGTTACATATTCCTTTAATTAAAACAAAACTTTTTACTTCATCCATATCTCAACTTAAATTTTTAAATATTAAAAGAAAAGGTCCTAGAAATGATTTTATATTCTAACCGCTTAACTTTTGATTACCAAATTTTGTGCCATATACAGACAAACAAAAAATTATTGCCACAGGGCCACAGAAACTTTTTAGCTTTAGCCGTTAAAAACTTTTTCCTTCAGTGTTTCATTAGGGCCATCCAGTCAAACATTTGCAAGCAAATTAAACTTTCAACTTGGTTTGTTTAGAAATGGTATTGCATTATTATTCATCAGAAGATAACATTAAACATGAGCTGCTTCTTAATTGTAGGTGGGTTTACCAAAGATATTGTGAAGCAATGAAGAAACTGTCTCTAGTGATTTTTGAGCTCCTGGCAATCAGCCTAGGAGTAGATCGTTTGCACTACAGGAAGTTTTTCGAAGATGGTACTTCGATAATGAGGTGCAACTATTACCCACCCTGCAATAATTGTAGCCTCACCATGGGCACAGGACCTCATTGTGACCCAACTTCCATTACAATACTTCACCAAGACCAAGTTGGTGGCCTTGAAGTCTTTGCCAACAACAAATGGCAGGCTGTCCGACCTCGCCCTGATGCCTTTGTCGTAAACATTGGTGATACCTTCATGGTAATAACTCTCTTCTACTTAGGATTATCTTATCCCTTGTTTATTAGTACTTACATGATATATACTTTAAAGGAGTTGATGATTGTACAATGGTGAATAGGTTGCATACATCTTTTTGCAAGGAATTATTACATTGTATGGGAACATCATGTCATGATGGAATTGATTGATAATTTTCCGTTCAGATTTTGTGAGATCTTATTATCAGAAAACAACATTTGAGTTTTGATGGTTTCGAAGAGACGTTTGAGTACTGTAGCAACTAATCCAGCTCATGTAGTGGCTTGCTAGTGGGACCTTAAACTTTAGGCAGTGTGACATTCAGTGATGAACATATATAGATTGTTTTCTTTCTTTCCTTTTTTTTTTTCTTTTCTGAAAAGAAGAGAAACATTGAAATCATTAATAATTAAGATCAATTATTGGAACCTTGCCAAGAAAAAAAAAAAACCACTATCCAAAATCACTATAGGACCAGGAACTCATGAAGATTCATTGATGTATGCATACATTAATTAATTAATGTCTTGTGCTCGTTATTAATGAACTCTAACATAAAAAAAGCAATTAAGTTGATGTGGTAATTCCTTGTTGTGGATGTTTAATTAATTGATGAGCAGGCATTAACTAATGGGAGATACAAGAGTTGCCTTCATAGGGCAGTGGTGAACAGGGAGAAAGAGAGGAGGTCATTGGTGTTTTTTGTGAGCCCAAAAGAAGAGAAGGTGGTGAGACCCCCACAGGATCTTGTTAGCAGAGAAATGCCAAGGAAATATCCGGATTTCAGGTGGTCTGACTTGTTGGAGTTTACGCAGAAACACTACAGAGCTGACGTGGGGACACTTCAAACCTTCATTCAGTGGCTTCTATCTTCCAAACCATCCAACTTTTGAACTTGTTTTTGTTTTTATGCTTTTCATAATAACATGGTGATTCCCATTTTATGTCTAAGAAGTACTCTCTCTTTGATTAGCTAGCTGGCTTGGCTTATATAATGATATATATATCATATATGGCCTGGCCCCCCTCTGTACATCTTTTTTTTTTTTTTAGAATGGCCAATTTATGTGGACTAGGTGATTTACAATCTCTTTTATTTGGCGTTTCTAATTGTTAAGTGCTCCTATCTTTTCCTTCTAAGGGTTAGAAAAAGTTTGGATGACATTATTTCCAGAGTCTTATTTCCAAAATTGACCAAGTTATCAATTTTTTCTCCCAAAAAAATTGTATTTTAAAGATAGATTTTGCTACTACGTACTTACGACTTCTTGGGGAACCAACATCCCTTGTACTATTTTACAAATTGCTTTCTCATTCTATTTTCTTCTGGGAAAAGTATACTTGTTTTATATTTTTATACCGTCTATTTTGGAGAACAAAGTGGTCTACGTAAAATTACTGAATTAGTGGAAATTTAAAATTTTTTTAATAGATCAATCTCAATGAGTTGGGATTTGACAATGGGAATTGAGTTAAACCATGCCTTGATGCGAATTGGGGATGAGGGTTGGTAACCTTATTGGCCCCATCTGTTGGAGAATTGAGTTTAGGTTGGGCTGAATTGTGTGGAGAACAAAATAGAGATTAGTGTTGGGCTCTAGCGAGTTAAGAGTGATTGCTGGACTAGCCATTATCTTTCCAAGGGCTTGGGTTTTCGGTGTCCAGTCTTAAGGCTTTTCTTTAGGGGCCCATATGTTTTCTTCTTTTGTCACTGAAGCTCGTACGTATGACCAGAGTCAAAAGACCATTATATTTTCTGGCACCAAAAAAGAAGAAAAAAAATATATTATCATTTCAATTTTTCAATCCTGGAAACCATCCAAAAGTCCTGGTGTTGATAGCGCATTTTCCCTTTAGAGGCACCTTTTTTATCAAAATAACATAGGTCACAATAAACCTTTTGTTTTTGGGTGATTCATATCCAAAACAAAGGTCACAATAAACCAGTGTGCGCTTCAACTTCAGAAAAGCCAATGACAATTTCATGTGTGATATTAGCCAGGTCCCCCTCTTATCTGAAGAGACAACAGAGCACACCAAGCCCACGCAATTCCCACACTCAACTTTCTTTCAAGAGAGTAATAAATTGGAGACATAATGCACACTTCAGTTTTGTTACAACAATCCAAAAATGAGATGCGCGTCCAAGTTTGTGTTGCTGGACTTTACACTTTCAAGAATACTAGTGGATTTTACCAAAACTACTACCATAATATTACACTGAAAGAGTGTGACCCAAATCTAGGGGGTCGAATATTCAAAAAGCTAAAAAGTCAGATGAAAAACGTACGACCTTAAACATGATACACGAGCTAAAACGGAGCTACACTTGTCATGAATTGCAATTAGCACCAGACAAAAAGAATATCTAATCTCTCACTATGAATACAGCCCCGGCAATGAAAGGGCAGCAGCAGTAGCAGGAGCAGGAGGAAATCGTGCTCAAGCAATGGCGTAAGCAAGGGTTTCCGACTCCTTAGGTCGCCAGAAAGATTTCTGAACGCAGAGCAATCCCTCTTTGTCCTTGGAATAGGTCATACGGACCTCCCATTTCATAGCTCTTACCATAGCCTCAACCGCGTTAATGGTCTCAACATCATCCCGGACAATAAGCTTCCCTTCTGGTCTGAGAACCCGATCAACCTCCGCAATTACAGCTTGTAAATTGCACCTACATCAATAGCATCACCCCCACCGTTAGATAGCAGCAAATAAAGTATGTTTCGAGCGATAGGTAACTAGAAATAGCAGACAAGTACTCACCTCTTCTTGACTACGGAGAAAAGATGGTCTGCGTGAAGAAGATCATAAGATCTCGGGTAGGTGCTAAATGATTCACACCAGTCATGATAAATACCAAATAGACCACGTTCATAAATTATAGGGAGGGTATCTGCAGCATCAATTGCAACCACATTCATGACCCAAATCTTTAAATCCCTCAGAGCTGCGGCAAAACTGCAAGCAGAGGAAGAAAATCAGAACTAGCAGTACAAATTTCATAAAACAGTTTGTTTTAAAGTTAATTAGCCAAAGCACCAAAATTCTAGCTGGTTACAGCTTCACAAGAGAAGTTCATTCACTACATCTGAAGAGTATGTGCATGCCATATAGAGAAATGTGGCAAGAATGTCAACAAGAAAGTTTATTGAGCAGATAAAGTTGTTATTAACCATGCCCTTCCTCTTTCATATGAAGGAATTAAAAGTTGTTGCACACCAGAAATATATAAAATCCATTTCCAGCCTTCAGATTTATATAGAGAACAAACATATTCTTGGAAGTAAAAGTGAAGTGAGGAACCACCAGTCTGAGAATATGAAACTAGCTTACCCTCCATAAACAGATCTCATGTCCATAACATTCCGCACAGTTGACCAGTTTATTCCCATTCCGTTTATATATGACTTGGACACCACCCTCTTCCAGTGTTCATAGTCTGCAGTGAAATCCTCTGGTGCTGGTTTACCATAGACTCCTACTTGGGAGCTCAACATCCAGTAAGGTGCTTTCTCCACCCTAGCTGGCCACTGCTCTGGCCATTCAGACCCACGTTCAAGAGGTTCAACTGGCACCCTGTGCATACATGCCTGAAGTGGCACTTTCCTACACACAGACAATCCAATCAAGAGTTAGACAAAAAGCTAAACACATTGTGTACGCAATTAACAGGAAAGCATGTCAATTCAAAGGGATTCTCAGGCAGAGTTGATTAAGGTTAATCAAGCCGTAGTACACAGCAGAATTGTGCATAACCTGGATAGGACACATGTACGATTTTGACATGCCTAATATTTTCCAGTATTATTTTTGGCAAAATATATCTGTTCCTCTGGTGCAGTTTGAGGTTTGTGTATCTCTTCGTAAGTTACTGCTTAAGCTTCAACTATAAACTTGAGATTGATTTTTCTCCAACCACATGTGATTGATGCAGGAAGTTAATAGGTTTGTTTGCTACACGCTATTTTTTTTATATTTGAAAAACAATCTTATTCTGCAAAATATAACCAAAATAAAGACTCCATATTCTACGATTTCTATTCTTATAGTAACTAGAAGCACTAAGCTTCATTTGATGCTAATATCAACCGCCTTATTGCCGCTTAAAATAGAGTTCAATGTCCTGATGATCCAAAAATATCCTATATCTTTTCTGCAAATTTAATATAAGATCCTTTATTTCAGTCTCAAGTGATAACTAGTCATAGTTCTAGGCTATAGCTTAGTGCCAACACTACGTTAAATCTCCTTTTCCCTATCCAGTGCCATTCTACATCATCTTCGCACTTTGTGAATGCAAAACGTTGGAAACAACAAAAAGGCATAAAATAACAAACTGAAAGGGCCAGTTCTGGCAGCAAAAATGTGAGCAATAGTTACTAATTAGATAAACCAGCATCACATAGAAGGAAAATTACCAGGCGGCATTAGGGTCATCATTTGCTTCACACAAAGGAGGCTCTTGCTTTGATCGCTTCTCGTAACATTCATTAGTAGTAGGTTTCTTATATGTAGCTATACCGACTCCATTAACCGTATCCTTGGTAATGGACACAAGTTCCCAGCACATAGCTTTTGTTAATTCAGACATGGCTGCAAACAATTCCCAAAAGGTTAGGAAGTTCACATATTAACCTTCCTGGCAAGATGAACACGAGATAAGAAAATATCTACCGTTCCAAATTTCAACATCTTCAGCAAGCTTCTGGTAAACAGGAGTAGCAGACCATACAAAGAAGCCACCAGGTCGCAACACACGATTCAGTTCCAGGAGAAGTTTACCACCTGTAAATGTTAACTGTCAGTATGTCAACTATCTATTACATATTTATAGATAGATCACAAGAAACATCCCATAACTCAATACCAGAACCAATCCCAGGAAAGCATATGAATCAGGCTAAGGGTATAAACGAGCAAATATAGTTGGAATGGTAGCATCTAGAACACAAGACTACAGGGGAACCTTCAATGAAATTGTAACTCTTCTTGCGACAAAGTAAGACTTTACCTTCAATATGCCATGGGACCCTGCAGCGTGCACAGTGGACAATGTCAAAAACTCTTCCAGGATAGGGAAGCCTCAATGTGCCCATCACTGCAGATATGGCGGGGATTCCTCTTTCTAATGCGAATTGCACTTGGGCTTCATGTTCATCTTTAGGGGCCAAAGACATTGTAAGGACATCTCTATCAAAAAGATAGCCTCCAAAGCTAGCAACACCACATCCAACATCCAATACCACACGGGATCGTTTTCCCCATGCAATCTCAGGCAGAGACTGTACAAATAAGTATCTCATGAGAAAGGAAATCAATAGATCTTGTCATGATTCAAAAGATTCGTTCAGATGTAGCACACTCAAGGCATATGCTAGATCTTGTTCTGATGCAAAGTAAAACATATTACACCAAAATTTGCGTATGCAGCCAACTTTGCATGAATATTATGCTACATCACGCACAGGGCTTAAAGAATGAGATATAGTATGTCTAAAAATTCTCTCTCCGAAGAGCTGACAATGGTGATGAGGTGGATACGACTGTCTATGAGGTAAGAATCTAGGAATCTTACCACTCAACCAACACCACCTTAAACACAATCACGTAAATCACAAGGTAACACCAGTTAAGGAAAAGTAGTAAAAAATGGTATAGTATTTTAATCACTTGCAGCCATGATATATTTTACACACCAGCAAGAGCAGTATCTCATAGCAGACAATTTGGAAGGTTTACGGAATCTGGATTTTTTTTATACGAAATGCCAGAGACTGTACCTCATTGATGAAGTCAATGTAATGTAGAGCACCGTGCTTAAACTGGGTTCCACCACCAGGGAAAGTGAGATATTCACCAGTAACTTTGACCCAGTTTTGATGTCCCTTAACTTGTGCAAGCTTAGTGTGGGGGACATTAGAGTACCACACCTGCATGAGAAAGTGTATCAATCATCTCATCACGAGAGAAGAACGAAATATCATTGATGCACGCAAATTGACCAGATATCATACCTTTTCCCTGCTTTTAGGCCACTCAATTGGTTTTTTATACCCTTCAGGAAGAGGAACAACGCAGGTTGGAGGCTCTTCGGGGCAGTGCCTCTCGCGATGCTCATAGTGCTTGGTACTTCGAAGACTCTTAATTGCTTGCCAATTGTCAAGGCATGGTATGTAATCAGGCCCAGCACTGACATTGCAGAGCTTCCACTCGTATCCCTGAGAAGAGCGTTGAGCTTCCTTCTCATTCTTTGACTCTGCCGCCTGAGTAGAAAACGAGCTCTTCTGAGTGGCATTTTCATTCAAAAGCTCAGACTGAGCCCCTGAAGGAAATACCTCACCGGAGTTCTGGTCGCCACCCTGCCCATCACCGCTTTTCTCCGATTCTTTGTTATCCTTCTGATCCACCTTCTCCTCTCCCTGGTTGTTCTCCGTTTCCCCATCCTTTGTCTCACCTGAACTCGTCTCCTCCGTGTTAGATTTCTCCTCATTGTCACCCGAATCAGATTTCTTCTCAGTTATATTAGAATCCCCCTGCCCATCTGCATTACTTTCACCATCACCCGACGCATTTCCATCACCATCCGAACCCGTCTCTCCATCAGATTTCTTACCATCCCCATTTTCTCCATTGCTCTCCTCATTCTGCGCCTCCCCATTGGACCCATCATCAGACTTGGTCTCCTCCTCATTCTTTTGCTCTTCGGGCTTCTCCTCCGCCGGCTTCTCCTCTGGTTTTTCTTCCACCTTCTCCTCCGCCGGCTTCTCCTCAGGCAGATTGGCGTCACCTTTGGTGGCATCCTCGGGCAAATCCCCCTGGTTATCCTCGAACTGCTTGGTATTCTCCTCGTTGCCGTTGTTGGTGCCGGTGGTCGTGGTGGTGGTGTCGGTGACTTGTTCCTTCACCTCATTCTTCTTCCCGTCCGCCGGAACGTCCACGCTCTGGCCAGGCACGACGGAGGACGACGTCAGCATCCATACTCCCACCAAGCACAGGGCCACGAACACCACCACCGTCACCGTCGAGCAATAGCTCGATTGCCTCCGGTTATTGTCTACCCTACTGTACTTCACTTGCGCCATCTCTTTCACTTCCCTTCAAACCCAACCTGCACCAACCAAATCTAATTAACCAAACCACAACCGACACCGTATCACAAACCGGAAAAAGAAAAAAAAAAGAAAAGAGGAAAAAAAAAACAGCCCTCCTAGCTGGCTCATTTTCCTTTTGTTTTCGCCGACAAATCAAAACGACGTCGTTCGATTAACAGAACACACGATTAAAAATGAACAGCCTCTCCCGGATCCGAGGCGATAAAATAAGAAATCACAGCGTTTCTTTTAAAACAAAAAAAAAGATATGCAGTGCATCGAGAGAACACGGATCTTGTAAAACGACATCGGATCTGAGAATTCGACGAGACGGAGACGAGATCTGATAGGGAAAGAGAGAAAAAAACGAGCTGGTTTATTGAAAGTGTGAAAGAAACCACATTACCTTGCAGATCTGAGTGGAAAGAGAGCAAAGAATAGGAGAAAGAAATGAATTGAATTGAAATGAAATGAATTGAATTGAAATTGAATAAACTATTACTACTATTCCTCCATGGCTACTATACAAATATAGAGGGAGAGGAGAGGAGAGAAAGGGAGAGAGAGGTTTTAGAGAGAAAAGAGCGGAGGTAGAGGTTAAATATATAGTGTGTTAGGAGAGGGGGGCAAGGAAGGGAAAGGAGCTGATAGAAGGAGGAAGAAAAAGATCACACACAACTGGGGTGTCTTTTGTCATCCTTTCATTAATTAATTCTGTTATTAGTCATTGCTTTACTATTGCAACTTGTGCGATCCTGCTTTCCTCTTCTTTTCTACTTCTTTTTTTTTTTTCCTTTTTTTCTAAGATTTAAGTGCTTATTTTGTTTTTCTTTAATTACTCACAATTATCCTATAAGTTGATGAGTCTGCTTTCAAAAATATATTTTAATTTTTTGGTTTCTTATCCGAATATCCAAAAATTTTCCCAACTAATTCACATTCGACCCTGAGATTTTATGTTGACATTCAAATCTGTAGTTTAAACTAAACCAAATAGCTTATTACTTGGACCAACCTCACATTAGTTGTTTACAAAAATAAATTAGACATTTGCTTTGAATAGAACCGACCTTTTACAACTAGACCACCAAACTAAATAACTTATCATTTGGACCAACCTCACATTAATTGCTTACAAAAATAAATTAGATATTTGCTTTTTTTTTTTTTGATTGAATAGAACCGACCCTTTACAACTAGACCAATCTCGTTGTTAATTTTGTGCTTATTTTGTTAATTACGGGTAAGAACTACTAATTACGTTACTGACAAATTGTGAAAAATCTGACAGAAGGAGGTGTGGGCCGTGGCGGGTGGTCACGTTCACTCCCTCTCTAGTTTGATGCCCCGAGGTGAGCATGTAATAATTTTGTACGAGTACAGTTTTGTCGGTTAGCCAAATACCTACTACTACCACCAACTCTTTTTCGTTTTCCATATCAAGAGATGTCACTTTTTTTTAACTAAGAAGAAATATCACCTTGATCGGGTGTTCTTTTTTTGAACAAAACCTCGAGCAAGTGCTGAAAGCTTGGAATTTTTTCCCTACTTTTTTTTGTAGGTTGCCAATTGCCTCCATTCATTGACAAGTTTCTTTATTTTTGTGTATTTGAGCATACAATAACTGCTTCTATATATGGATTGATTTACCCCCTAAGGATTCCTTTTCTTTCATTCATAGGATTTATTTATTTCCTTAACTTATCGCTTATTATTTAAGAAGTAAATAAACACAATAACATGTTTAAATAATACATTCATCCCGCCAGCGACCTCTTGGTCGGGTTGGCATCTAAGTCCTCCGGCCACGGAGTCCACCCGGATTCAAATCCGGGTGTGGGGGTTATTTAGTTTGAGATAGGTTTGGGATTAGGGGTAGTATTAGGGGTAGTTTCGGTATATTAGTGGTGGCATGGGGCCCTTAGGATGAAAAAAAAATAAATAAATAATACATTCATCCCTAATATGATAAAATCTAAGACAAGATTCACAATTAATATTATTGCTTAGGGAGTCCCACCATAAACATGCTTAAAGTTCTTCTAAATCCAAATTGGAAACACAATGGATTCCATTCCTTTTACATGGTTCAATTGGGACAATGAATTTTATCATAAGATACACATTAGGCGGAACATTATTTTAATTTTCATGTATCGTCCCACGATTGCACATATTATCCACCAAACCTACTACGAGTGAGACTTTTGGACCGATGTTAAACTTTTTTAACATTCTAAAACGGGTTGCAATCACGTTGATTGAAGCTTCAGGCTTAAGGGAGGCAGTATTTATTGCATGATGTGAGATTGTACCATTGATGGTTCACTAATCTTAACATTTACTCAACGAAGAATATAGGTTGGTTGATGACTAGGACTCCTCCTTTATTGTTCTTTAATTAGCTACATGTTCCCCTGCTTACTGATCCTTAATTTTCGTTGAATATTTCATATCGGTAAATTTAAGAGTGTTTTAGATCCTTTAATCCGCGTGAGATTGGTTGCATTGAAATATTGTTCGGTTATATTCCATTTGGAGACATCGTTGCAAATAAAAAGGGTGATTAGAAAGGCCATCTATACCAAGGTTTTATCTGTCTTTAACCATGACAAGAAAAAAAAATCTTCAAATATCACCGATGACTTTATTTTTTTGTTTCAGCATCGAAATCGACCATAACTATTCATTTATTGCAAGATTTAGTTAGAATTTAATAAAAACCAATCCACCGACAAATGACTATAAATCTAAAGATAGCACTTAACTTCCACTAACTAATACACAGCTAGCAAAATTGCGACATTTGTTTGGATCCAAATATCTCGACAAACTTCCAGGATAGGAACCAACTAAACAAAGCTTTCTTGGGCAGGGAAGGAGTAGAGTGCATTGTCTTTTTCATTTGTTGGGTTGGACTAAAAGAGAGCTAGGCTAAACGGGAAACTAACCAATATTTATCCACGTAGGGGATCTGGTTAGAATTCTGATTAGTCGAGGTAAAGTTCGGGACACCATATAATAAAAAAAAAAAAGGAGCTAGGCTATATGAGCCAGGTGAAGGAGTAAATTATTTATTGTATTTTGCAAATCTAGACTAATTCAAACCCATATGAGACTATATGCTATCATGCCAATCTCCAAATTCTTTTGATAAAATATTAGGCTACAATGATGGGAATGTCATGGCAAATGTATAGGATAAAGAATTTATAAGAAGAAAACAACAGGGGATTGTCGGTGAAACCGCGTCCCTGGGCGAGAAAAATGAATTAAAATGGTTTAGGAGACTAAAAGGCCGCACGCTGCGGCATGTGTCATGTTCAAAACGCAGTACTGCAAAATACTATGGAATTGTACCCGGCTAAATTAATAATGCTTAGATCCGTTTTTAGAAACAACAACCATGTTTAGTATTAAACTCGCATTGACCTGGCTTGGTAACCGAGAATCGGTAAGCAGTCACACATTAAAAGTTCTTATGGTTTAATGCGATTAGAAAATGTTGGGGAAAAGGCACCAATTCACACAACAACAATTAACCGAAATCAAAATGCGCAGCGAAATAATTCGGTCAATTAATTTTCTTTCTTTGTGCCACCAAAATGAGATATCAACAACCAAGCCAATAAATGCTAGCAATAAAAAACAACACAACCACAACACCGAATATACGTGGAAAACCCCCAAGACGGGGTAAAAACCACGGGACCGAAGTCCGTCAGTCTTCCAATATATCAAATAATAATGGGTTCACAATCAAGCTTCCTCCCTAGATAAAACTAGAGGCTAACACACTAGCAGAAACATCAAGAACAATATATCTTGGCTCCAACAACAAACTCATCACTATACTAGTGGATTACAAGCAACAAATTAGAGGAGAAGTGGGTAAGTCTCACCAAATGGGTATAACACCAATACCCAAAAACATGAAGCTTCTCAACGATCAGCTCCGTTCACTTTGTAGAGCTTGAAGAGGAGAACAACATACTGAAATTTCATCAAGATCGGACTTCGTTTGCTATCCTATCAAGGCTTGCAAAGATGAGGAGAACCTCATTTTCTTTCTTCTTCCTCTCGTGAAAACCCCTCTGCCTCTCTTTTATTTTTCTGTTTCTCTTTTGCTGCTACACACAAACTGCCACCTACGCACACACTGCCACACAAAAAAAGATGCCACGCACAAACTTTTATTTATTTAAATTCTTTAACCCACAATGTTTAAGTTGGGTCCATGCGGATTTGGACCCACTACAACAATCTCCCCCTCCAAACTCACATGGAGGGCTCTACCAAGTCCGCTTTGCTTCCGGCAAAAAACAAGCTTATCCTTCGATAGTGGCTTAGACATCATATCGGAGCCACTATCCTCCGTATGGATTTTCTCAACACACAATTGCTTCATCTCAATAGCTTCCCGTATCCATTGATACCGCACCTCAATGTACTTGGACCTTGAATAAAAGGTAGGATTCTTACTGAGATGGATGGCACTTTGACTATCACAGTGCACAACAAACTTGTCTTGACTAAGACCAAGTTCCTCAAGAAGTTTCTTCATCTACATAACTTCTTTTCCACCCTATGACAGGGAAATATACTCAGCCTCTGTAGTGGACAATGCTACACACTTCTGCAACTTTGATTGCCATGACACGGCTCCCCCTGCAAAGGTCATCATGAATCCAGAAGTAGACTTCCTAGAATCAACATCCCCTGCCATATCCGCATCCGTATACCTCTCAAGTATCGAACTCCCATGGCCAAAGGATAAACACAAACTAAAAGTACCCCTGAGATACCGCAATATCTATTTCACGGCCGACTAATGCTCTTTACCGGGATTAGACATGAACCGGCTAACAACACCAACTGCATAGGCAATATTCAGCCTAGTGCACACCATGGCATACATAAAACTACCCACGGCTGAAGCATAAGGCACTTTCTTCATCTCTTCCTTCTCTTGGTCACTTGTAGGACTTTGCTTGGAACTAAGCCTAGAGTGAGCTACAAGTGGAGAACACACCGGTTTTGCCTTGCTCATGTTGAACCTATCAAGAATCTTCTCAATGTATCTTTCTTGAAACAACCATAATGTAACGCCCCGATTTTCCGTTTTTGGATTTATAAAGAAAAAAATTCGGATTTCGGTAATGGAAATTAAATTAAATTATTTTCCATTGGATTCATTAATTATGGGTGGTAATATGTTACTCTCGAGTTTCGCCGGACCCAAACCGCGTTTCGGAACGAAACACGACGTTACCGTAGTCTCGGCTGAAACTACGTCGTAT
>JAKUCV010005373.1:0-36271 GCA_028386065.3 Turnera subulata
TTCTCTTATCAAGTGTTATTACTTGTGGTGATTAATCAACTCCTTGTATTCCTCATTATTTGTTGCCTAATCCTTTGAGTTTAGGAGGTGAAGAATAGGAATACTAAACCCTAGTTTGATTGGAGATTGGAGGTCTTGGGATCAATTAGTTGCAGAGGTGAACCTAGTGGAATTCTAGGGTTGTTGCTGCATCACTTTGTATTCCCAATATTATCAGTATTAATAATATTCGTATTTTCGCATATTATGGTATCATTACCTCTTATGTGTATGTTCCGCGACAGCTGGCGTCCCTCGACTGGATCCATAATACACTAACTAAATGATGTAAAATATTAAACTAGTGGAGCGAACTATGCAAACAAGACAACAACACACATAGACTGCCCGACAAGACCTAACGCCTGCTCCGCTACCAAAATGAAACGCCCCGACCCGTATTTACCGTACACAGTAAACACGTGCCGGAACTGTGACGACCCAACCCAACATGACTCAGCTTACAGTGTATACAACAACAACTCAGCCCCAACGGCCCAAAATAACAAACATCAATAATAATAAAACCGGCCCAATGGCCAAACAACTATAATACTATGCACAGCGGAAGACTTAACAAAATGCACATAACACTGTAAGCAACAACAATATGGCCCTACGGCCCAACGGCAAAATAAACAGCACAGCGGAAGACTTAACGACTCACAATGACTCTGTATGCAACCCATGATGCAACTAATGGATCCGAGCCCTGTCCAAGGGATAACGCCGCAGCCCATCTGGAATGCAATATACCTGAACCACAAATAACTCAACCTACGGGATGAAAGCCCGCAGGTGAGGGGTGAGTCCGAAGTGCCCACCGGGTAAACTCATAAGCAAATATACATATACATACACCGTAACTACTCCAAGTCACAACACAACAATTAACCAAGGTTCTCACGAACCTTAAATACACACTGGTGATTCTAGACACACTATTCCAATTTTATTATCAGGGCCCCTATCACAAGTTAAATGATGGCCGTCGCCTGGTAGCCAAGCTAGCTAGCCCGTGGACCCCGCCCTAGTACCTCCACGTAAAACTGGCACAGACAGGGAGCAGACCCCAAGCACACTCTCCCCCAGCGCCTAAAAATAATAATCGGTACAGACAGGGAGCAGACCCCAAGCACACTCTCCCCCAGCACCATAAATCAGACTACCATCTGGCTGTTCCATCATTTAACTGTGACTCACTAGATGTCTAAGTGTATTCAATTTTATTATTTCCTTTTTCCTCGACTAATTACCACATCTCTATCATCCAACCATTATCTCATTATCCCGAGCAGGCTCGCAGCCTCTCCGCTCGTCTGGATAATAACCAATACCAAACTGTCATCACATAATAGTACCCCCGGTACTCAACTCTCACAATTCTACAGTCAACAACTACAATAATCTTACTTATATCCACAATCCCAACATCATCAATTATATCAACAGCAACAATAGTTTCAACAACATTAACGGCATCAATTATCAACTTAACACCTCACACAACAACCATACACTGCCACAAGGCTTCACACCAACAATGTCACATATAGTCAACAACTCAACAGTAGCAATATTCTCAACAACATCGATGGCAACAATTATCAACATAATTCATCACACAACAAACCATACACAGCCACAAAGTATCATACCAGCATCATTGGACTCAGTAAACAAACAGCAACTTGATATCACGGGATGTAAATAAATATTTACTTAACCTCACCTTAGCCGATTATCAAATACGGAATCCTCAACAGGTTCCAAAGCCGGTTCCACAGGATCTGCTCGATATCACAACCTATACAACAAAACAATGCATACACATAAATGCACATATTCGGTACTCTATGATGCCAAACTGCGTAATAACCCATCCCGGTTCTTATCCCTTATTATTTCAATTTACCGAAAATATTTACCGTACGTATTTCTGAATATAATTTCGGTACCATACTTTAATTAAAACTCTTTTTAAAATATATTTTCATAAAATAATTATAATTCCCAAAATAATAATTACCATAATTTTCCTAGAAATTAATGGAGTGCTTAAATAAAAGAATTTCCGGTTCAACATTTCTGTGCTTACCATAATTAAATAATCAAGTAGTATTTATCTTAATCCCCTAAAGATGCTATTATAGTGTAATTATTTTATTAATTCCACAAATTATAACTACTTACCATTTATTACTCTTTTCCAAAAAATTTCTAACCATATTTATTTGTTAAATATTTTTACATATTTTCCAATTTATTTTCTTCCATTATCATTATTATTTACTAACCTCTTTCTTTTTTTTAAATTAATTAGTTCGGACTGGGCCAGGTCCAATTCCAAGCCCAAATGCTTAAACCCAATCCAATCCTCCCTATTCCATCTCACCCTAAGCCCACACTTAAAACCTAAAGCCCAAAGTAAAGCCCCAAGCCTATATGTACAGCCCGGTCAGAGCCCAGGCTAGGGACCCGTCGGGTCAACCCGGCCCGGCCACGACCCGGATGCTGAAACGGGCAGGAGGGGTTGTCTTCAACCTCGGTCTCACCTGCGTCTTCGTTGGCTCGGTGGTGGCGTGAGGCGAGGCACGTTCCGGCGACGAGGGTGGACGACGGCGAGGGCAGCGCCGGAAAAGAGGAGAAACGACAGGCGGCGGCGATGGGCTGGTGCCGTCCTCGGTCGCACGCGAGAAGGACACGGTGGCGAGGACGACGCAGCAAGAAGGGTGGCGCGACGCGTCTGCTGGTGGCCTCCGGTGGCGGTGTAGCGAGACAAGGCGTTGATGGCGACGTCGGCGTGGAGGTGGTGCAGTGGGGGTGGAGGCGACGCGAGCAAGGCGGCTGAGGTGGCGGCGGCCGGCGCTGCTCTTCCCACTTCTCTTCTCTTCTTTTTTTTTTCTTTCTTTTTTTCATTCTTTTCTCTCCATTTTTTCTTCTCCCGTTCTTTTATTCTCTCTCTCTCTTTCTCTTTTTTTTTTTCCTTTCTTTTCTTTCCTCTCTTTTTTTTTTCTCTCTTCTTTCTTTTCTTTTTTTTTTCTTCTCTTCCTCCCTTCTGCATCTTCATCGGCTGCCTTCTTCTTTTAATATTTTTTTTTACTATGCCACATGTGAGCAATCAATAATGCGATTCGTCCGCATTACGGGCGAATCCGATCCGGACCAGAAATAAACGATACCTCCTTAGTTATTTTCCGGTGTGTTTTTCCGAGAAATTTGGAAACCCGAAAAATACCAACTTAGTTCCGAAAAAATCCACGAAAAATTCACGAGCGCGGGAAAAGTCTCGGTTTCGAAAAACGACTCCCGATTTACCTTGAATTAATTACCCAAGATTAATTCAATAGTAAATCACGGTAAAACGACTTCTACAGTCCCGGTAAAAATCAAAAATTTTACCCGGGCTGTTACATAATCGGTATGCTATGATGCCAGTACTGCGAATTATACCCATCCCGGTTCATATTCTCTATTTTCATCTTTTACCGAAAATGTTTACCGTACTTATTTCCGAATATAATTTCGGTACCATACTTTAATTAAAACTCTTTTCAAAATAATTCCATAAAATAACTATAATTATCCAAAATAATAATTACTATAATTTTCTGAAAAAGATAGCATACGTATACATTTATTTTTCTAGAATATTACATTTTTAATAAAACTATTTACCATAATATAATTACCAAATATTTTCATTTACCAAAAATATATATATTAATCATATGCTATATGTTATTTCCCAGAGAATATATAATTATAAAAACTTACTCTGAAAATAAATACAATTTAATATATATACATTTTTATTTTCTAAGACAAAATACTTTTCCAATAATTATAATTCAACATAATTATATATATTTCAGAAATATACCTATATATATTTTCCAAGAATAATAAAATATACATACTGTATTCCAGAGAAGTAATAACATATAATTATAATTTCCAGAAAATATTTTCAAGGTATAAATATATTTTCCAATCTAACCATAATAATAATTTACAAACAAAATATAATTATCTTAATTTTGAAGAACCAAAGTATACATATATATTTCTAAATCCCAACCCAGAATATTACATATAATTTTCAAAATAATATTTTCTATTTTTTTCCAGAAATTAATTAACAGAAATAATTATATAAACAGATTTATATGTATATATAGATATATATTATTAAATAAATAAAAATAAAAAAAGGAAGATCCGGATTGCAACCCAGGAAGGGCGCGACCCCGATGCGGAAATGGGCGAAACCCGACCTTACCAGCGGGTTGAGCAGCAAGGACGGCGGCGGAAGGCGCGGCAACGTGAGGGAAGGCCAGCGCGAGGTCGGTGAAGCTGGGGCGACTCCACGGGCGGTGCAACCTCGGCGCGAGGCGGCGCGGTGGCGGAGCAGAGCGGGGAAGAGCCAGATCCGCGGGTTCTCCGTCGGGTCCACGCCTTCCATAGGCGCGTCGGTAGGCGGAAACGGGAGGCGACAGCGGCAGCAAGCTCGCGACGGCACGGGCGACAGGCTGAGGTGAGCGGTGGAGCTCGAGGCGGCGGGGAACCGTTCGCCATGTACAGTAGCAGAGGGTGGCGGGTGAACAGTGCTACCGGGTTCTTTTTTTTTTCATTTTTCTTCTTTTTCTGAATTTCTTTTTTTTTTCTCTTCTTCTTTTTTTTTCTTTTTCTCTCTTTTTCTTTTTCTCTCTTTTTCTCTCTTTTCTTCTTTTTTTCTCTCCTTTTTCTCTCTTTCTTTTTTCTTCTCCTTTCTCTCCCGGCTCTTCTTCCTCTGCTTTCTTTTATAAGCTGTAATTAACTATTTAACATGTGATTAACAATAATGCAGCTCGTCTGCATTACGGGCGAATCCGATCCGGACCAGAAAATAACAGATACCTCCTTAGTTATTTTCCGGTGTGATTTTCCGAGAAATTCCGAAACCCGAAGAATACCAACTTAGTTCCAAAAAATCCACAGAAAAATCACGAGCGCAGGAAAACACTCGGTTTCAAAAAACGACGCCCGATTTACCTTGAATTAATTACCCAAGATTAATTCAACAGTAAATCACGGTAAAAAGGCTTCTACAGTCCCGGTAAAAATTAAAAATTTTACCCGGGCTGTTACAGTCTACCCACCTTAAAAAGAATTTCATCCCCAAAATTCCGTCTTATCCGTGGGTCCTACCACGATAAGATTCTGGTACACTCTGCCAGGTATCCAACCTCAACATGAGATATCGCTTATACCCTTAGGCAACATCTCATCCGCTTATAAATACCAATCCTCATGACCTGCATACTCACACACAGTCATGGATTCTCCACTGAGATCAAGGACAACCTCTGACTCCGAGAACAACAGCTACATCGGCGGCACAGCTTTCCCGACAAGCTCCGATGAAGAACCTCCGAAGAAGCGGTTCAAGACCAACATCATCGGCCTGAAGGAGCACATGGTCGTTTCCCCAAAACGACGAAAGAAGCGAGTCCCCAAGAAAGCTGATGACAAGAAAGGCAAGGCGGTAGCTGAGAGCAGCACTCTGCAACAGAAGCTGACGCAACTGAACTTCTCGCTGAAGAAGATCAGCTCGGCGGTTGCACAAATCGAACTAGCTTGTGCGGAACTATTCCCACACATGAAGAACGTCCAAAAACTTGTAAAAGACTTAGAGAAGCAAGTAACTCAATAGAGTACTTCTTCTCCTGTTGTAAACCTTATTATGAAATTAATAAATAAATTCCTTTTTAAATCAAAACCTCTTATATTACCAAGCCTTATGTTAAATGGAAAAATAAAACGTCTCAAAGAAAAACAAAAATCAATAATAAAAATATAAAATCAAATATAAAGAAATTAAAAACAAAACCCGTTTAACAAAATCAAAACAAAAAGAAATTAAAACAAAAACACGTTTTCATGATCAGCGCTCTAGATCGATCGTAGACATCCTCGATCCCGAGAAACGTAACGTACACAGCTAACGATGACGTCCGTTAACTTCGTGAAGAAGATATCCGATAACTGGCAAGGCGATGATCACGGGAACGTCCTGTGTCCCTCGAAAGACACGTTACCCACTTGTTCACAATTGTCCGCATGAGCCAAAAACGTCTGACAAAGCTCGCATCTCTCCACGATGTCCGAACAGCTGTAAGCTTGTCGCACATGCGCTCTACTCGAGGTGTGGTCCCATCCGTCTAGCCTCAACGGTCACGGATGCATGTGATAAAAGATGCAAGAAAAGTATAGTAAAACCATGAAAAGAAACGACAAAGTAGCCAGAGCGAGAGAAAATCATGAGAAGGAAAAAGGGCTGAAAAACTCTGGCACGGTAGTCCGAAAAACGCGTAAAGTAACAAAGCATTAATTAAAGCAACGGTAAAATTTAAAAAGCAAGATCTTGAAAATCAAAAACGGTAATCACGCTCCCCATAAGAGTATAAAAGACGGAGCGGTGATGTGTAAATCATCAAAGCATCAAAAGCAACCAAAACGTTCAGAAAAACAAAAACACAAACGCTCAAAACAAAACCCCACACGTCCAATTCAAGATGCCTGCTCCATCTTCAGTCTTCTTCGTCGAAGGTGCCAACCTAGGCAGAAGGAACCGTCTGGCGTACAGCATGGTCAACGAACGTGCAGAGGAGCTACCAAACGAGCTTGGAAGAATGCCACGTCTAGTCTTCGTCGATGAGCTCTACTCATCGCGGTTCTTCGTCACTCCAATGGAAGAGGTGTTCTTCCTGGAGGATCACGGAACTCTGAGGACCTCATACTACGGATCAGCAAACTCTGTGATGTTCTTCATCTCCGAGAGGCTACAGGAGTTCAACCTGGAGTCCACTTGCCAAACTGTGGAGCAAGGTGCCTACTACCAGCTCTCGATGACGGCTCAGAGCATGCCCAGAATGACTAGGCTACCTCCAACCTGGCCAAAGGCACGACTGCTGGTGTGGAACTGCAGAGGAGTTGCAAGGCGTGCTCAAGAATTCTCGCGTACTTTGAGGGACTTGAAGAACCAGTACAAACCGAACATGGTTCTTCTGACGGAGACACAGTGGCAACCACGGGACGATCACGGTCTCATCCCACTCCGATTCCCTCAAGCAAACCGGTTCGAGATTCCTGGCCAGCGCGACAGAGGCGGCATGTGGTTCTCGTGGAGCGATAGGGTCACGGTCAACATCAACAGCGATCCAAACAGCTTCCGTGTCAACGTCGTTCCGAATCGTTAAATGTATTTTTATTTTTATAAAATATTAAAAATCAATGTAATATTTCCCTTTTTATAAAATATCATGTAATATTTTCCCTTTGTAATGAAATTATCAATATTTGCATTTCCGCTTAGTATGGCATCATTTACCTCATATGTGTATGCTCAGCGACAGCTGGCGTCCCTTGACTGGATCCATAATGCACTAACTAAAATGATATAAAATAATAACAAATGGAGCGAACTATGC
This sequence comes from Turnera subulata, assembly GCA_028386065.3. NCBI lineage: Eukaryota > Viridiplantae > Streptophyta > Magnoliopsida > Malpighiales > Passifloraceae > Turnera > Turnera subulata. The sequence goes on from JAKUCV010005373.1 coordinate 7,512, forward strand.
AAACAAGGACAACACACACACAAAGGACTTCCCAACAAGACCTAACGCCCGCTCCGCTACCAAAATGAAACGCCCCGACCCGTATTTACCGTACACGGTAAACACGTGCCGGAACTGTGACAACCCAACCAAAATAACCCAGCATACAGTGTAAACAACAATAACTCGGGCCCAACGGCCCAAAATGATAAACATCACAAATAACAATACCGGCCAAATGGCCCAACAATAATAAAAACATGCACAGCGGAAGACTTTAAAACTCACAAAGACACTGTATGCTATACTGATGCAAACTATGGATCCAAGCCTTGTCCAAGGGATAACGCTGCAGCCTGTCTGGAATGCATCAACTTGTACCAAAAGTAACTCATCCTACGGGATGAAAGCCCACAGGTGAGGGGTGAGTCCGAAGTGCTCACCGACGAAGAAAAGACAATCAATATGCACACTATAGCTACTCAAGGCCCAAATCACGTAAAAACCACCAAATTGAAAGACAGGACCCAAAACCGGTCCAAGACCAAATGACTCAAATAAAATCCAATTATCCAATTTTATCTTTCCGGGCCCCGTCACGGATAAGCTAGGGTCTTACCAGGTTATCAACCTGTTCCTGGTGCTAGATCAAAAAGAACCCGGGATCAACATCCCAATATCAAACTCAGGGATCAACATCCCAATCAAACCGACATCAACATGCCCATCACAAGTAACCCAGATCATGGCCACCACAAAACAGTCTCAAACCATCCGGTCGTACCTTTACTTACCACGTGACAATTATAATACCGTCATTAAAACCAAATCACAGGGATCGACATCCCTAACCAAAATACCAAGGATCGACATCCTTGTCACAATTCATTAATTATTCCATTATATGTAAACCAAAAGGACGCAAGGATAAACATCCAAAACCGACATGGGATAGACATCCCGACCACAATCAAGACAATGGGATAAACATCCCGAAACATAACACAAATGTAGCAACCAACAATGCAATAATCAACAAACACAATAACCGAGTAATACAGGCGCATATTGAAGGAAATCGTAGGAGTGGAACCGGCTAATGAGTTGAGGCCTTTTGTTACTGGCCAGGCTGCGGCCGAGGAGCCCTTTGACGGGCTATAGGTTTGGATAGGTTGTTTTAGTATATATGTGTATTTACGTGTATTAGCCATACGATACTACGGTCATGACGCTTAATATGGGTAGGGCCAAGTATAAGAGATAAAAGTAGAAAATGGCTAAATATTTACCGTACGTATTTCTGAATATAATTTCGGTACCATACTTTAATTAAAACTCTTTTCAAAATAATTCCATAAAATAACTATAATTATCCAAAATATTAATCACTATAATTTTCTGAAAAAGATAGCATACGTATACATTTATTTTTCTAGAATATTACATTTTTAATAAAACTATTTACCATAATATAATTACCAAATATTTTCATTTACCAAAAATATATATATTAATCATATGCTATCTGTTATTTCCCAGAGAATATATAATCATAAAAACTTACTCTGAAAATAAATACAATTTAATATATATACATTTTTATTTTCTAAGACAAAATACTTTTCCAATAATTATAATTCAACATAATTATATATATTTCAGAAATATACCTATATATATATTTCCAAGAATAATAAAATATACATACTGTATTCTAGAGAAATTATAACATATAATTATAATTTCCAGAAAATATTTTCAAGGTATAAATATATTTTCCAATCTAACCATAATAATAATTTACAAACAAAATATAATTATCTTAATTGAAAAACCAAAGTATACATATATATTTCTAAATCCCAACCCAGAATATTACATATAATTTCCAAAATAATATTTTCTATTTTTTTCCAGAAATTAATTAACATAAATAATTATATAAACAGATTTATATGTATATATAGATATATATTATTAAATAAATAAAAATAAAAAAAGGAAGATCCGGATTGCAACCCAGGAAGGGCGCGACCCGGACGCGGAAATGGGCGAAACCCGACCTTACCAGCGGGTTGAGCAGCAAGGACGGCGACGGAAGGCGCGGCAACGTGAGGGAAGGCCAGCGCGAGGTCGGTGAAGCTGGGGCGACTCCACGGGCGGTGCAACCTCGGCGCGAGGCGGCGCGGTGGCGGAGCAGAGCGGGGAAGAGCCAGATCCGCGGGTTCTCCGTCGGGTCTACGCCTTCCACAGGCGCGTCGGCAGGCAGAAATGGGAGGCGACAGCGGCAGCAAGCTCGCGACGGCACGGGCGACAATAGAATTATTAATCCACAATAGAATTATTAATTACTGTTAATGATAGTGATATTATTATACTGGAGCAATAATAAAATCCTGGTCTTGGTTCCAATTTAAAGAGGTCATTACCCTTTTCAGCCACAATATAACTTATCCAGATTATAATTTTTTTTATCAAACCATCAAACTTACCAAAACCTTAGGTTAATGATATAATCAAACTTTAGGACCATAGTAATTTTCCAGGTTCAAAGTTGGGCCCAAACGTTTCAGCCCTATAGACCCAACCATGTCCATCAACCCATTGCATATTAACTGACAGCCCATCACATGTGAGTTCACTCACCCATGACCCGGCGAAATCAAACTGGACAGCAACCGTTGAAGGCGACTTGGACGGCGGCACGATGAGGCGAGGGCGAGCGGTGGTACGACGCGGGGAGGAAGAATGCGGCATTGGCTGCAGTTGCAGTGAAGGCGAGTAAAGGAAAGCGACGAGGAGACATGTCCCACTGCTCGTCTTGGCTCGGTGTTTGTTGTCGGGTGAAAGCGCGACGAGAAGGAAGAGGGGTTGCTGGTGGCGGCGAGCGAGGGAGAAGAACTGGTCGCGGCGGGGTGCTCTCCGGTGGTGGAGGTGCGGTCCGATCCTGCTGCAGCTTGGACGGTGCTGCAGCGACGAGGGAGGAATGCGGCGATGGCGGCACAGCCGGCTTGGCAACGGAGAGCGGGGCGAATACGATGAGAAGAGGCGGCAGGTGGTGGAGGTGGTCGATGGCGGTTGGTCGTGTTGGTGCCGCCTGCAGTGATGGTCCGGTCCAGTGGAGCAAGGAAGAAGAAGAAGATGGAGGTGGTGGTGTGCCGTCGTTTAGGGGTTGCAGATGGGGTCGTTTGTTGTTTTTTTATTTATTTATTTTTTTTTGTAGGTAACAACAGTGAATGAAAAAAAAATGGGTGGTTAGTGGTGTAGAAGATGAACGGCAAGAGCTAGGTTGTTTATAGAAGGTTTGTGTGAATGGTTAACAAGAAGCCATTGTTTTTATGATAAGGAAAAGAGAAGATGATAAAAAGATGTCGTCCTCAACTCACAACTGAGTATAGTCATGGTGGTGCATGTGAAGGCAGGAAATGATAATACCAGTCACGGGCAGTGCAAAGGTGGGTGGCACAGGGGAAAAAGATGGCGCCGCCTACATAATTGAGCCGCCTCAATTATGCAGTTATGTAGTAAAGCTAAGCGGGTGTCGTCCAGATCAGAAAATAACTGATATACCCACTTAATTATTTTCCAGTGTGATTTTCTGAGGATTCCGGGACCCAAAAAATACCAACTTTGGTCCGTAAATTCTACAGAAAAATCTGAACCGCGGGAAAAACATCAGTTACGAAAAACGATACCCGATTTACCTTGAATTAATTACCCAAGATTAATTCTTTCGGTAAATCATTGTATAACGACTTTAACAGTCCCGGTAAAAATCCAAATTTTTACCCGGGCTGTTACATCCAACATTATCAATAACATCAACAGTAGCTTCAAATCAGAAACATCAACGGCAACAAATATCAAATAAATTCATCTCACAACAACCATTCACAGCCACAAGAATTATTCAAGCATATAACACACAAACAGCAACTTGGTACTACGGACAGTATATAAATATTTACTTATCCTCATCTTTGCCGATTTCCTACTCCTGAAAGTCCTCGAAAAGTTCCGGCTCAGGCTCCTCAGGGTACTGCTCGTTTTCAACTCCTATATCAAACAATAATTTATGCACACATAAGATGATATGCAAATGCTCGACTATTACTGTAAGCCGTAAAATAAATACTGTGCTAACTCGGTACTCCCCCGGGTTATTCCCATTATCATCATAATTCACCATTTAATTGCATAGGCCGGAAATATTTTACCATGATTATATCCGGTTATTATTCCGGTACGTATTTACTTTGATAATACCCTTTTCATTTTTATTTTCCTTAAGTATGTACTTTCCAAAATATTTCTTGTACTTATATTTTCCAAATTAATTACCATACTATAATTATCTCGCCACAAGTATATTTATTTATAATATTATTCCCCAAAATTATTTTACCCAGAATTATCTATTTTTTTCCAGATTTAATTTCTCTTATTATTATTTTTTTAAAAATTTCGGACTGGGCCAAATAGTACTAGCCCAGTCCCATAACACAATCAGCCCATCCTAAGGTCCAGGCGCAAGGCCCAGCCAAGGCAGTAGGCCCGTTGCACAGGCCCGCCCAGCCCAGGCCCAGCACCCAGCGGACCCAACAACCCAACTCGCATCTCAAGTTGGGTCAACTACACGGGTCGTCTCCAACCCGCTTCTCACCTCGCGGCAGCGCGACGTACGGGGTGCGGATCGGCATGACGACGGCGAGGAAGGAGGCGAGGGCGGCGCGGCTTGGTCTACAGATGACTTCCGGTGGCAACACGCAGCAGATCGGCGACGGACCGAGCGGAGGAATAGAGCGGCGACGGCGAAACTGCAGGCGGCGAGAGGAGGTGCAACGCGACTTGTGAATTCGTCTCAGCGGCGGTGTCGCGTGGAGGAGGAGGTGAACTCGGGCGGCGGTGACAGTGCTGCAGATGGTGGCTCGGTTGGTGGCCGGCTGTGGAGGAGAAAAAAGAGATGGTGGTGGCGGTGAAGGGTGGTGCACGGGCGGCGGCTGTTCCTTTTTTTTTCCTTTCTTTTTTATTTATGTTTCTTTTCTTTTCTTTTCTGCATTGGTTTTGCACTGATGGTTTGTGGGTGAGTTGAAGTGTGTTTTTTTTTTTTTTTGAAGAAGAAGAAGTTTTGTAGGAGAAAGATGGTGTGTTGTAGGTGATGATTTGCAGGAGGAAGGATGGTGAAGCTGGGTGGTTGTGGTGTAATGGAGGGCTGAAGAAAACACGGGGAAGAAGAAATACACGCTTGTCACAGGTTACACAGGAAGGCAGCTCACAGGCACACAGGAGAAGGCGGCTGCATAATTCAATTAAGCAGTCGTGTCCCGTACGGACCAGAAAATATCTATAATACCGACTTGACTTTATTTTGGTCCGATAATACGAGGCTAAACCTGACTTTTCTGAAGATTCCTGGACCCGAAAAATTCCAACTTTGGTCCGTAAAATCCACAGAAAAATCCCGAGCGTGGGGCAGAGCTCGGTTTCGGAATTCGATGCACAATTTACCCTGAAATAATTACCCAAGATTATTTTATATGGTAAATTACTGTACAAATCATTTTATAGTTTCGGTAAAAATATAAATTTTTACCCGGGTTGTTACAGTCTACCCCCCTTAAAAGAATTTCGTCCCCGAAATTCACTCCGAACTGGTGAAGAGATGCGGATACTGGGATTGCATATGCTCCTCGACTTCCCATGTTGACTCGTTGGCGGAATGCTTACTCCACTTGACCTTTACCATAAGAATGGTACGGTTCCGTAACTGCCGAACTTCTCGAGCAAGAATCTGTTCCGGTACTTCTGTGTAGGTAAGATCTTCTGCCACTTCAACATCCACTGGGGCCACAATATAACTAGGGTCTGATCGGTATCTCCTCAGCATGGAGACATGAAACACGTCATGTATGCGTGAAAGCTCTTCAGGTAAGGTCAACCTGTAAGCTAGTGGTCCAATCCTCTCAACGATCTCATATGGCCCGATATACCTTGGACTCAGCTTTCCTCTTTTTTCGAACCTGATCACTCCTTTCTAGGGTGCAACTCTGAGAAAAACCTTCTCACCAACGTTATACTCCATCTCACGTTGGTGTTTCTCGACATAGCTCTTTTGCCGATCCTGAGCAGCTCTCACACACTATCTCACCGTCTGGATCTTGTCCACTTTCTGTTGGACTAACTCCGGTCCAACAATCAATCTCATACCTTCTTCGTCCCAACATACCGGACTTCTACACTTCCTTCCATAGAGGGCCTCAAAAGGTGGCATACCAATGCTAGATTGGTAGCCGTTGTTATATGCAAACTCTGCCAAGGGTAGGTACTTATCCCAACTCCCACTAAAGTTAAGTGCACAAGCCCTTAACATGTCCTCCAGTGTCTGTATGGTCCTCTCATACTGTCCATCCGTCTGAGGATGAAAAGTAGTGCTGAAGCTCAACTTGGTTCCCAAAGCAGCTTGTAAGCTCTTCCAGAATCGTGATGTGAACTTGGAATCTCTATCTGAAACTATGGACTTTGGAATCTCATGTAGTCTCACAACCTCAGCAATATACTTACCCGCCAATGTGTCCATGGTATCAGTTTGGCGGATAGGAAGAAAATGAGCCGATTTTGTTAATCGGTCAACGATGACCCAAATAGCATCATGCTGCCTCCGAGTCATCGGTAAACCAATCACAAAATCCATAGTGATCATCTCCCACTTCCACTTCGGTATTGTCAATGATCTCATCTTGCCTGCTGGAGCCTGATGTTCGGCTTTCACCTGCTGGCAAGTAATGCATCTTGCGACATACTCTGCTACATCCTTCTTCATACGAGGCCACCAGAAATGGCTCTTCAGGTTCTGATACATCTTGGTGCTTTCAGGATGCATCGCATATGGCGTCATATGACCTTCTTCCAGGATCTGACTACGCATATTAATGACATTGGTACACATACCCGTTTCCCAATCATCAGTGCTCCATCATCTGCTATGCGAAACTTGTCTTCTTTTCTACTCCTTACTCCTTCCTTTAGCTTGACCAGGTCGGGATCTCCATCTTGTAACTCCACAATCCATCCTCTTAGGTTAGACTTGACACTCATGTGTGCCAGCAAAGCTCCTGTATCATCCACTGTCAAGTCAACTCCCAACTTCCTTAACTCGATAAGTGAAAATATCGAGTAACTAGTGGAGGCATCATCCGATTGTCTCCTGCTCAAAGCATCAGCTACCACATTAGCTTTTCCTGGGTGATACTCAATAGTACAATCATAATCATTAAGCAACTCAACCCAACGTCTTTGTCGCAGGTTAAGCTCTTTCTGAGTCATGATGTACTTGAGGCTTTTGTGGTCGATGAAGATTCGACACTTCTCTCCAAACAAGTAGTGTCTCCAAATCTTCAAAGCCAAGATCACAGCTACCATCTCAAGATCATGAGTCAGGTAGTTCTTCTCATGAGTCCTTAGATGTCTAGAGGCATAGGCAATCACTCGTCCTTCTTGCATCAGCACGGCTCCTAAACCAAGACCTGATGCGTCACAAAACAACACATACTCAACTCCTGGCTTCGGTACTAACAGCACTGGTGCCGTAGTTAGCTTCTTTTTAAGCTCTTCAAAACTCTATTGGCACTCCGGGCTCCAAACAAAAGCTTGTTCTTTCCTCAATAGCTTAGTCATGGGACTGGCTAATAAGGAAAAACCTTCTATGAACCTCTGATAATATCCTGCAAGGCCAAGAAAACCCCTGACTTCGGACACATTCTTAGGAGGCTCCCACTCCAACACAGCCTTAACTTTGGCAGGACCAACCTTTATTCCATCCCCGCCTACTACATGTCCGAGGAAGGAAACTTCTCCAAGCCAAAATTCACATTTGTTGAATTTGGCATACAGCTGCTTCTCCCGTAACCTTTAAAGCACTATCCTCAAATGCTCTTCATGCTCTTCCTTGCTCTTAAAGTAGATGAGGATATCATCGATGAAGACCACAACAAACTTATCCAGGAACTCATTCAGTACCAAGTGCATCAAACACATGAACACTGCCGGTGCATTGGTCAAACCGAAAGGCACCAAAGTGAATTCGAAGTGGCCATACCGTGTGCAAAAAGCTGTCTCCGGTATGTCCTTCTCCGAAATCTTGACCTGGTGATAGCCCGATCGGAGATCAATCTTTGAAAACACCGTTGCTCCTTAAAGCTGGTTGAAAAGATCATCAATCCTCGGTAACGGGTACTTGTTCTTGATTGTCACCTTGTTAATCTGGCGATAGTCTACACACATATGCAAACTAAAGTCCTTCTTCTTCACGAACAAAACTGGTGCACCCCATAGTGAGGTACTAGGTCTGATGAAACCTTTCTCCAATAGTTCGTCTAGCTGCTTCTTCAGCTCCTGAAGCTCTGTTGGTGCCATCGAGATAGGTGCAACTCCAAGTACGAGCTCGATAGTGTACTCAACCTCTCTGTCGGGTGGCAAACGTGGTAGATCATCTGGAAAAACATCAACAAACTCCCTCACAACTAATACATCCCCCGGGGTAGGATCTTGTGTTTCTCCACTTGGAATGTGGGTCAGCAAAGCATCTGGACCATATTGCTTCATTCTGTACCCCTGGGTAGCAGAGATCCTACATGTGGTTGTAGTTCTCCCCACTCCGGACAAAACAATCGATCAATCTTCGGCGGATGTCAACCTCACTTGCTTAGCTCGGCAATCCACCAAAGCCTGATACTTTGACAACCAATCCATGCCTAGGATTATATCAAATCCCCCCATGTTCATGACAATGAGTCGAGCAGGAAAGGTTTCATTCTCGAATACTAGTGGCACATCCTTACAAACTCTATCTAGCCTCACTATGATGCTTGCGGGTAGTCTAACCCTCATCAGTTTCTCTAAGGATACATCTTCACAGTTATGTTGCATAGTATAGGTTTGAGCTATAAAGGAATGTGTAGCTCCAGGATCAATTAATGTGAATGCAACACTACCATGTACTGTAAAGATACTTGCTATAACTTGGGCAACATCAGGGTATTCTTCTACGGTGATGACAAAAGCTCTAGGAACTGCTGTGCTTTGGTTAAATCCAGATTGGGTCCTTGCGGAAGGATTCCCACGACCACAACCTTGACCTTGTCCTTGTGCTCTAGATCCACCTGGCACGCTAGCCACAGAGGCCTGAACTGTTGGTGCCGGTGCAGAGTTACTGACTCTCCCAAGCTTTGGGCATGCATAACGGTAATGTCCCAACTCATTGCACTCAAAGCATCTGACTGATGATATGGGACGTTGGAAGCGGTTATCTCCAGAACTAGTCACTCCGAGTCCACTCCATCCTCCAGTCGGAGCTCCGCGGTTGTTAGTCCAACCACGTCCATGAGTCATCTGCTGAAACGGTCCTCGCCCAGCTGTAGGTGCACTAGCGGCAGGTGCATATGGCTTCTTTTTCTGACTAGGAGGAATCTGCGGTGCATTTCTCTTCCGGCGATACTCCTGTTGATCACGCCATGTAAATTCAGCCTTCTGAGCATCCCTTATCATGTCCTGATATCCAGCATAGTCCTTACATCCCATGATAGCTCAGATCTTCGGATGTAGACCTCTCAAAAAACGTTAGCATCTGGGTTTGGTTGTTGCCACCAGATCTCTAACATACAAAGACAAACGATCAAACTTCTTCTCATACTTCGTCGCTGTCATATTATCCTGGCGCAATTTTAGGAATTCGCGCTGCATGCGTTCCTGAAATTCCTCAGTAATGAACTTGTCCTTGAACATGGCCGCGAACTCAGCCCATGGCATCACCACTGCTTACGGCAGGTCTCTTGTGGTAGATTCCCACCATGTTGCTGCTTCCTCAGGGAAAAGAGAAGCGGCATAGTTCGCCCACTGGTCGGTTGTGCACTTGATCTTAAGCATGACCCTGGCGATCTGACGTAGCCACTCGTCCGCCTCACGAGGGTTAGTCGCTCCTGAGAAGGGCTCAGCTCCAAACTCAGATAACTTGGTAAAAATAGGGTCTTCGACTGGTCCCCCAGCTTTCTGTCGATGAAGGATCTGTGTCATCATGTGCATCATCTGCAGGGACATCTGGTATGGCATACCTGGTACCCCATCGTAGGCATGTGGCTCTTCCACGTAGGCATGCGGTTGACCGATTGACACTTGGTCCTCTTCCAAGTGCTGTTGGGCGGCATGCTGGTGTCCCTCAGCCAGATCCATCTCGTCCTACCTATATGAAGAAGTATGCATGAGTATCATATTTAAAACATATGGAGCAGGATATGCACAAACAATCAAACAACAACCAAGGACCTACAGCCCGCTCCGCTACCAAAATGAAACGCCCCGATCCGTATTTACCGTTATACACAGTAGACACGTAGGACCAATTATTTATTACAGAAACCACAGTAGTAAATATCACAAGCCAACAGTAGTAATACACAACAGTACTCGTCCCAACACGGGAACATTATTACAACAAGCAACCGATTCAAAGTAATAAAATGCAAGCAGCGGAAGTCTTAATACAATATAGCAATAGACAACAGTATAAACATGATGCAACGCAGGATGGATCCGGGCCTGGCAGAGGGTGCACCACAGCTTGCCTCGAACGTACCTGAGCTACGCACAATCAAACTACGCGACCAGGTCACGCAGATGAGGGGTGAGTCCGAAGTGCTCACCGGGTAAAATCCATAAGCAAATATACATATACAAGCAACCGTAAATAATCAAGTCACATCAACAACAAATAACTAAGGTTCTCACGGACCTCAAATAACACATTTTGTGATTCTAGACACGCTATACCAATTTTATTATCAGGGCCTCTATCACTAGTTAAATGGTGGTCGTCGCCTGGTAGTCAAGCTAGCTAGCCTGTGGACCCCGCCCTGGTACCTCCACGTATAACTGGCACAGACAGAGAGCAGACCCCAAGCACACTCTCCCCCAGCGCCTAAAATAAAAACTGGTACAGACAGGGAGCAGACCCCAAGCACACTCTCCCTCAGCACCATAAAAATAAGACTACCATCTGGCTGTTCTAAAATTTAATTGTGACTTACTAGATGTCTAAGTGTATCCAGTTTATTATTTCTTTACCCTCATCTAGTTACTTAATTTCTATTATCCTCCATTATCTCATTATCCCGAGCAGGCTCACAGCCTCTCCACTCGTTTGGATAATACAATCTTATTTCAACTGTTTTCCCATACTAGTACCCTCGGTACTCTACTCACACAATTTTCACAGTCAACAACAACAGCAATATCCTACTAATACCAACATTTCCAACATTATCAATAACATCAACAGTAGCATCAAATCAGCAACAGCAACGGCAACAAATATCAAATAAATTCATCTCACAACAACCATTCACAGCCACAAGAATTATTCAAGCATATAACACACAAACAGCAACTTGGTACTACGGACAGTATATAAATATTTACTTATCCTCACCTTAGCCGATTTCCTACTCCTGAAAGTCCTTGAAATGTTTCGGCTCAGGCTCCTCAGGGTACTGCTCGTTATCAACTCCTATATCAAACAATAATTTATGCACACATAAGATGATAAGCAAATGCTCGACTATTACTGTAAGTCGTAAAATAAATACTGTGCTAACTCGCTACTCCCTCGGGTTATTCCCATTATCATCATAATTCACCATTTAATTACATAGGCCGAAAATATTTTACCATAATTATATCTGGTTATTATTCCGGTACGTATTTACTTTGATAATACCCTTTCCATTTTTATTTTCCTTAAGTATGTACTTTCCAAAATAAAAATATTTCTTTTACTTATATTTTCCAAATTAATTACCATACTATAACTATCACGCCACAAGTATATATTTATTTATAATATTATTCCCCAAAATTATTTACCCAGAATTAACTATTTTTTTCCAGATTTAATTTCTCTTATTATTATTTTTTTTTAAATTTTGGACTGGGCCAAATAGTACTAGCCCAGTCCCATAACACAATCAGCCCATCCTAAGGTCCAGGCGCAAGGCCCAGCCAAGGTAGTAGGCCCGTTGCACAGGCCCGCCCAGCCCGGGCCCAGCACCCAGCGGACCCAACAACCCAACCCGCATCTCAAGTCAGGTCAACTACACGGGTAGTCTCCAACCCGCTTCTCACCTCGCGGCGGCGCGACGTACGGGGTGCGGATCGGCGTGACGACAGCGAGGAAGGAGGCGAGGGCGGCGCGACTTGGTCTGCAGGTGACTTCCGGTGGCAACACGCAGCAGATCGGCGACGGACCGGGCGGAGGAAGAGAGCGGCGACGGCGAAACTGCAGGCGGCGAGAGGAGGTGCAATGCGACTTGAGAGTTCGTCTCAGTGGCGGTGTCGCGTGGAGGAGGAGGTGAACTCGGGCGGCAGTGACAGTGCTGCAGGTGGTGGCTCGGTTGGTGGCCGGTTGTGGAGGAGTAAAAGGAGATGGTGGTGGCGGTGAAGGGTGGTGCACGGGCGGCGGCTGTTCCTTTTTTCCCCTTTGTTTTTTTACTTTTTTTCTGTTTCTTTTCTTTTCTTTTCTGTATTGGTTTTGCACTGATGGTTTGTGGGTGAGTTGAAGTGTGTTTTTTTTTTTTTAGAAGAAGAAGTTTTGCAGGAGAAAGATGGTGTGTTGCAGGTGATGATTTGCAGGAGGAAGGATGGTGAAGCTGGGTGGTTGTGGTGTAATGGAGGGCTGAAGAAAACACGGGGAAGAAGAAATACACGCTTGTCACAGGTTACACAGGAAGGCAGCTCACGGGCACACAGGAGAAGGCGGCTGCATAATTCAATTATGCTGTCGTGTCCCGTCCGGACCAGAAAATATCTATAATACTCCCTTGACTTTATTTTGGTCCGATAATACGAGGTTAAACCTGACTTTTCTGAAGATTCCTGGACCCGAAAAATTCCAACTTTGGTCTGTAAAATCCGCAGAAAAATCCCGAGCGTGGGGTAGAGCTCGGTTTCGGAATCCGATGCACAATTTACCCTGAAATAATTACCCAAGATTATTTTATATGGTAAATTACTATACAAAGCATTTTACAGTTGCGGTAAAAATATAAATTTTTACCCGGGGTGTTACATGAATAAATTAATCTATTTAATAAAATATTTAAATTATATATAAGAGTTTTACAATAAAATCATATGATACAATCTATTAATAATTTGATTTAAAATATAATTTATTCAATATTTATATTAATAAATTAGGTTGAATATTCAGAATGTTTTTAGTAATAATTTTCTTAATGTTATATAATTTTATTTAATATTAAAAATAAAATTATGCATTGCAAATGGGTATTCCCTTGTCGATAGGCAGCGGAGATGGGGCTCGTTTAGGCGGAGCCGGCTCTCCCGTATTGGTCGGATTAAAGGTATGACGTTGTTGTCTCATTGGAGGTGGGTTGTTGTGAGTTTTGCTGGGGAGCAACGTCGTGCAGCCGGTGCGGGCCTTCGAGTCTTTGCGTCGATGTCTTGCTCCTCCAAATAAATGGGAGGAGAGCAACGATTCACGGTTTGCTGGAATAGTTTCTTTCTTTGCTCGACTCGTCGGAGCTGGAGTTGTCAATGGTGGGGAGGCGATGAAGCTAGGGGATCCTTCTTCTCTCCTTAAAAATTTAACGAACCAAAGTTCACCTATACCAGAGTGAGGAATAAAAAAAAAGCCTTTTTGTATGGGCAGTTGCTATTGCAATAGAGGAGGATCTAGGATGGAGCTCGACTTCATCTTCTTCGTAGCTGGTAGTGTTGGACAGTTGCTTGTAGAGGGAGAAACACAAGGCGACAGAAGGCTGCAAGTGGAAGATCGGAGCACTACTTGCCTTTAATAAGGGCTCCTCTGAGCAGTACAACTTTACCAAAGGGGGGTGGTGGCTGGCGGTTAGAGCAAGACAAAAAAGTCCCTTTCATCATCACCGCTTTTCTAAAACAAACCAAAGAAGAGGAGAGAAAAGAAAAAAAAATGTATTTATGTTACTATTTCTTTATTTATTACGATGCTTAATTAAATGATTTCTTTAGAAAATAACTAAAATGCCATTGTATGTTTCGAGGAAAATACCAAAACATTTTTTTCTTTTACTTTTCAATTTTTGGTTCTTAATGAACTCATTTTTCAGAACTCTTATCTCCAAATTATGTGGTTTTTATCCATCTAAACAAAACACGCCCTAAAACTTTCTTCTGGTTGAAGTCGATGAATCTTTGGAACAGTGGAGGAGCCAAAAAAGTATTCTTGAGGGGGCCAAAAAGGTAAAATGAACCCAAATTCTCTTTACAACCTTTAACTACCACCAAGACAAATATCATTTTATATAAAGATATACTAAAAATAGCTCATAATATAAATTTTGGAGGCCAGGACACCGACCTGCCACCCCTTTATGTCAGCCACTGCTTTGGAAGCCTGTGGATCCTGTGGTATGCCTATATTGTTGCTCTAGAAATATTGTATAATAAAAATAGGAAAAAAGGGGGAAAAAAAACTACCATGGTCGACATCAAGACCGAATAAACAATTTTATACTTTCAAAGTGTAATTTGAATTTAGCAGAATTTTTTCTTGTTTGGTTATAGAAAAGTAGGGAAATTAACACGGATTATTCAATAGGTTGTGAGGTAAAAATTGGAAAATTAAGACTTTAATTTTTTTTAGAATTTCTTTCCTTTCTATTTCCCGCGAGAGATATCTTAAAAAGAGGGATGAAGGAGAATGGATAAAATATATATATATATATATATATATATATATATATATATTAAGAGATTCACCCACTATAACTCAGATTAGTCGGAGCAAAGCTCTCAATACTACTAGATGGGAAAAAAAAAATTGAAGGAAAATGGATGAAAAAAATTGGCCTCCATTTCCCTTCCTCTCCCATCAAAATTAAATTAGGGTAAAAATTTAAAATTCGCCCTTTTCCATCTTTATCCTTGCTATCCCATTATTCATCTTCTATCCATACACAAGTGTTCCAAAATTGGAAAGAAAAAAAAAAGATGCACCTCCAAGTCATGGACAATGGGGAGGAGGGTGTGGCATGGGTTCCAGACCAGTTCCACCAAACATAAATGGTGAAGGGACCCATATCCCCCGTGGTTCCAAAGGATTCTTACTTTTCTAAAGGGAACATAATAGTAGACACCAATATTAAAATTTTGGGTTGGAATTGGACTTGATCTCAAATATCCTTTAAGATAAGGAAAAATAACACAAACTAATCCTGTAACAGTACATTTGACAGTTATATATAGCAGTACCTTTACATAGGTTTTAGTGGAACTATAGAATAATTGCGGGGGTGTGAATAGAAAAAGTTAAGAAAATCTTATGATCTGTTTGGATAGTTATTTATTTTACAGATATTTTTTATATTAGTAAAAGAATTCTAAAATTCGTGAAGTTAACACAGTATTAGTAGTAGTATTTAATAGGAGAGATAAAGAGGGAAGTGTCTGCGGTGCTGTGCTGTGCTGTGATGACCTGACCTGGTTGATGCATTAATTGACCGGCGGAGATTGGACCCCTCCACCCTCATTTCCTCCTCACTCCCCTCCTACCAGGCTAGAGGCTACCACCACCACCACCACTTCTTCTTAGTCTTACCCTACAAAATTCACTCCTTTCCTCTACTTCCTCCAATCCCAAAATACACAGAAATTCATTTTCCTCACACACCACACCAGTCTCCTCTTCCTCGTCTCCTCACAAAAAAACAGGGGCATGCCCCATGGGACCCATCCACCTTCTCTGTCTAGCTTTGCCTGGCTGGACTTAAAAAGACCCTTCTTCCCTTTTTACCCAACAAACAAGAAAAAAAAAAAAAAAAGAGAGAGAGAGAGACACTTCTTTCTTTAGAAAGGAATAGGAAATTATCCCAAAATCGCGCCTGTCAGATACATACAGGGACAAACAATAAATGGAGCAGGCACTTAATTAATTATTACTTTTTTAAAAAGAAAAAAGACACCCAGGATTACAACACAAAGCCCTAAACTCGTGAGGACGTGGGGTAATTTTCAATTCCCTAAATAGTAGTACTACTAAGAAAGTTGATGTCCAGATCAGACCCAGAAAATTATCTCCAGCCATTCCAAAAAAAAAAAAAAGAAAAAAAAAATCTCCACAAGAAAAAAAGAAAAAGAAAATTATACATAAGAATGACGCGTTTTTTCTCCCAATAATCCAATCCATCATCAAAACAAACATCCTCCACTGTTACTACTACATACTACTACTAGTAGTACTGTTTTGCCGATCAACTTCAAACAAAACACCACTTTCTTCCTCCACCCATACCTAAAAAAAAAAAATAAACAAAATAAATAAAGGAAAGAAGAGAAGAAAACAAAGTCAGTAGTCTTCCTTCCTTCCTCCCTCCCTCCCTCTCCCCCACCTTGTCTTCTTCCTCCCCTTCCCCTCCCGTGAGAAAGAAAGCTTCAAACTTTGATAAAAGAGACCGAGAGAGAAAAAAAAATAGAAAGAAAAAGAAAAATGAAATGCTATCTGTTGTTGTTGAGACTTATGTTATTGTTGAGCTTGTTGTTGGGTTGGTCTTGGTGTGGCTGTGGGTGGGTTACCGGAGGAGGAGAAGAAGAAGAAGGAGAAGCAGCAGCAGCTGCTGCTTTGTTGTGGGAGAGAAGGGTTCTGCTGGAATTCAAAGCCAGCTTGGAGGATCCGGATGGGATACTTTCGGGCTGGGATATCCTTAGAAACACCAACCACTGTTCTTGGAAGGGTATAAGATGCAACCCTAACTCAAGGGTGGTCTCCATCCATATCCCCGGTGGTGGTGGTGGTGCTGGTGGTGCTCCTCCTCCAGGTAATTCTCCTCTCCCTCTCCTTTGTTCCAAGCCTTCTTTACGGTTTCCCTCCGTCGAGTTTGGTGGTGGTGCTATGAGAAGAGGTTGCGGGATCCCTGCTTCTCCCAAGCTAAGTGGAGAGCTATCCCCTTTGGTTGCCAAACTTGCCAAGCTTAGGGTTTTATCCCTACCCTTCCACCGCCTCGCCGGTCAAGTCCCTCCTCAGATTTGGGACATGGACTCCCTCACCGTCCTCAATCTTCAAGGCAATAACTTCACCGGCCGGTTGCCCGTCACTTTTGTCGGGCTAGAAAGGCTGCGTGTCTTGAATCTGGGGTTCAATGCTCTTGATGGTCAGATTCCCGGTTCCTTCCTGTCCAGGTGTCGCTCTTTGGAGATTCTTAATCTATCCGGTAATAACCTCCGTGGGTTGATCCCCGACTTTTTCCCTGCTCCCAAGCTGAGGGGGGTTTATCTCGCTAATAATCACCTGCACGGCACAGTTCCTGCTGCTTTGGGCTGGGATTGTCGGTATCTGGAGCATCTTGACTTGTCTGGGAATTCCCTGGTTGGTGAGATCCCTCCTGCTTTGGGAAATTGTAACAACTTACGCACCCTCCTCTTGTTCTCCAATCGCTTGAAGGGTTCCATTCCTCATCAGCTGGGTCAGCTCCGTAGACTTCAAGTCCTTGATGTCTCAACCAACTTCATCACCGGTCTCATCCCTCCCCACCTCGGAAATTGCAGCCAATTGTCAGTTCTGGTCCTTTCAACCCTGCAGGAGGAGGAGCGTAACAGTTATCAAGGCTCCATCCCGGCCGAGATCACTGCCCTTCCCAACCTCTCGGTCCTTTGGGCACCGGGGGCTTCTCTACAGGGAAATCTTCCTGCCAATTGGGGTGACTGTCAGAGACTAGAGATGCTCAACTTGGCTCACAATGGTTTTAGTGGATCGGTAGAGGGAGTGTTTGACAAATGCAACAAGCTGTATTACCTTGATTTGAGCTCAAATAGGTTGAGTGGGGATGTTGATGTTCTTCACAACAACCTCACGTCAGGCCAAATTGCCACTTTCAGTTTCAGCTTTTGCCCCATTGCACCCTCCTTAAATTCAGAAAGCTTTGCTGGTCTTCTACTCCACATTTACAGTCGTTCAGGGAAGATTCCATGTGGTTGGTCTCATACAGTTGGTGCATCGTTAGATAATTTGTCTGGGACATTTCTCTTGAGCAGAAAGATGATGAATTTTAGCAGCTCTTTTGGAAGTCCATATCTTGATACATTCCGTAGAGTCTTGCTACCTGCATCTCCTTCGGATCCCGCAGACGGTAATGGTAGTATGGATGTTCAGCCAAGAGGTGGAAATTATTCGTCAGAAACTAAGACTGGGAATCATGGATTTAATTCCATTGAGATTGCATCCATTGCTTCTGCATCGGCCATTGTCTCTGTTCTGCTAGCACTGGTCGTTCTATTCTTTTACACCAGAACATGGACTCCGGACGCCAGGGTTCAGGTTATTGAACCCAAGGACATTACAACTTTTATTGACATTGGGGTGCCGTTGTTGTATGAGAATATTGTCCAAGCAACTGGGAATTTTAACGCTAGCAACTGCATTGGGAGTGGAGGATTTGGAGCCACTTATAAGGCTGAAATTTCTCCAGGATCCCTGCTGGCCATAAAGAGGCTTGCTGTGGGAAGGTTTCAAGGTGCTCAACAATTCCATGCGGAAATAAAGGCCCTTGGGAGGGTGAGCCACCCTAATCTAGTAACTTTAATAGGTTATCACGCCAGTGATGCAGAGATGTTCCTTATATATAACTACTTGCCAGGAGGTAATTTGGAAGATTTCATCAAGGAGAGATCAACGAGAAGGATCAATTGGAAGATCTTTCACAAAATTGCGCTGGATGTAGCCAACGCACTCGCTTACCTGCACGAGAGCAATCCACGTATTCTGCACCGTGACGTCAAGCCAAGTAACATACTGTTGGATAATGAATATAATGCTTACTTGTCCGACTTTGGATTGTCGAGGCTCTTGGGAACCTCAGAAACCCATGCTACAACGGGTGTAGCAGGAACGTTTGGGTATGTTGCCCCAGAATACGCCATGACCTGTCGTGTTTCGGAAAAAGCTGATGTTTACAGCTACGGTGTGGTGCTGCTTGAGTTGATATCAGATAAGAAGGCTTTGGATCCTTCGTTCTGTGCTCACGAGAACGGTTTCAACATTGTTTCTTGGGCTTGCATGCTGTTGCGACGCGGTCGAGCCAAGGAAGTCTTCACTGAAGGGCTTTGGGATTCAGGTCCCCATGATGATCTGGTGGAAGTGCTGCACTTGGCTGTCACCTGTACTGTCGAAACCCTCTCAACCAGGCCCACTATGAAGCAAGTTGTCCAACGGCTGAAGAGAATCCAACCTTCCTGACTGAGGTTCCCAAAACACTAAACCAGCAACTCTGAGTGTTGTTTTACGCCAATTGTAGAAACTGTTGTATTGCTGTTACTAGAAAATGCATAGTTGTAATATATGCCTCCCCTCCTTAAAATCTTATGTTACTGGCTTTTGGTTGGAGTGAGTATATTCCTGTGCCATTTCCCATCGCATCTTGCACTAAGCTGTGCCATGGTACCCAACCTACATATTCCCTTCGTCCAATAGTTGGTACCATTACGGCCCTGACTGGTGGAGGATTCTATAGATTTCCCAAATGGAGGGGCCGTAATGGATAGATAATTTTGCCAGTGAGGTTAGGGTGGGAGGGCTAATTATAATTGAGGAGGGTTTTTCCGAGGGTTGGCATTGATTTTGACTAGTTTAGTTTTTTTTTGTTCGAATGTATTTATTAATACAAGATTTTAATTTTAATTTTAATTAGCAATTCAGGGTATAGGCTTGTTGGAAACATTTTTCTCATGCAGCAGGAAACGTGAGCAGAGATGGAGGAGGGTGATGGGAGATCTCTAAACGTCCGAAGTGATGATGCCTCTGTTCAACACAAAATATTTGCTCATATTCGGCTGGATTCCTTTCAAAACAAGAGTATCAATCGCAGTAGATACATACAGTCGCCTACAACCAAATGTTTTAAGTGATCATTTTGCCAAACTTTAATGGTTGCTTTAAACATAATGATCCACCCAATCTCAAATTGGACAACAGAAATGAAAGCGCCTGCTAACCCAGGCCAGGTCTAATATTGCTTGTTAGTATAACAAAATATAAAAAAAAATTTTTCTTAATCATGAAACTTTGTAGTAGCATCCATCTACAAAGAGGGAACTCAAAGTAAAGGGTGGAACTTAATCCAGTGAAGAGGATACTGGCATTACTATACTACCTTAACAAACTACTCTGCAACTTTGTTAGTTGATCTAGATATCAAATCTTTGGCAGATAGGGGATGAGTCTTGGGTTTTTGTTTTCCTTTTTTGTCTTTGGGGATTATAATTTAAGTGACATGATATGGTAGTGCACTACAAGGACAACTGTTCAGTCCCATCCCTTTTAATCGTTTACAACACATCTTGGTTGTAACTTGTAACTAAATTGGGAAGGCAGGCACCCATTGTGGGTTTGTCCCACCTGGGATAGACGTATTCTATATGTATAATGGTATATACGGTATGGTATATGGGCCATACAGTTAGCAATTGTCCAGGTGAATTTCCATATAAAAGCAATCCTTAATAAGTACCTTATATTGCATTTCCCATCAGCTCAAAAGGCGAAACAAAAGAAAAAAAACCTAAAAATGGTCCCCAAAAGCTTCGTGTCAATCCAGCGTGGACCATGCACTTGCGGTCAACAAGCCCACGATTTGGTAAGCAGAAATCTGTTGTGGGTTTGTCGTGGGTTGATTCCAAGGCAACAAACTGGGAAGCTCGAACATGGACTGACATCATTTCTCCGACAAGAAAAAAATACAGTTTGCCAAATATTTATATTACAGGCTAATTATTTCTACAAGAACCTTGAGCATTTCCTTACCCATATTTTGCCGTTTAGGAAAAAGAAAAGATGTGGCATGACGTCATTATGCTGTTCATAGATTGTTATTCATCGGTAATTTTATGATTTTACCAAGGGATCTTGTTACATGTGACAAAACACGCTTATCCTTATGTGTTTTGTTTCTCATGTTTCAGTTTCCTTCTCAACAAAAATTACAAAACCAAGAAAACATGGTAGTCGCATATGTCTCTACAGCTCGAAAACATCCAAGGACCAACCTGTATGAGTATGACTCTCTGCCTTCAAGTTTCCCCCATGTTTTTCTTTTTGATGAGACGTTTCCCACATGTTTTCGGCATGCATAAATATACAAACTCGATCATCGATCAATGCATAGTTCCTAAAAGATTTGCAAATTGCCTCATGGTCTTGTATGGAACTATTCTGTTGCCTAATCTACTACGTGATAAAACCACAAGAATGATCATGGTGAATCCACTACAAAGCAGGAACAACAACAATGATTCTGTACAAATTTGTGAGTAGATGTGGGGGATTACTCATATTACTATCATACAACCGGGAAAAATATTCATTTGGAAAACCCCCCCTCCTAAAAGATGGGAAAAATAGTTGATTATATATCAAGTTCCCTTGCAAGAACCTGAAAAAAGAAATAAATAATAAAAAAATCCTACCTACCTAAATTTTCCTTGATTTTCCCTCTCCTAATCCAACACTCTGGTCCTCATTCAAGGAATGACATGAAACACTACACCTACGAGAAGGAAGCACCAGCAGGGTTTATAACTATATGCCTAAGAGGGTGATCCACATCGCCACCACCTGCGTGCTTGACAAATTCTGCAGGGGATAAAAAGCTGCCATGGCATACACACATTATCCTCACTTCCTCTCCCTTGCCGTACTTGTACAGAATGCCATCCACTCTTCTCCCATTAGGGCCGTCTCCCTTTGTGAAGACACAAGGCATATCTTCCATTGCATTAGTCCCAACCTCCCTCCCTCTATTTTCTCCTGAATCAAGCTTTCTTGATAGACTCTCCATCTCTAATCTGGAGGAGGTTCTCCTCAGATTTTCATTTATCTTCGTTCTTGATGAGCCTATTGCTTCTTGCTTGCTTCTTTCTTGGGATTGGTAACTTGCAGGACTCCTGGCCTCGCCTCCACTGCTCGATCCTGAAATCATATCAAGCGATAATGAGAGCATAAAAAGCTATTGACAACAATTCTGTTTTGGTTCCTACATTTGCAGTGCACTTAAAACATTTCATAAACCAGGAACAAATAACAGGCTTTGGAACTTGGAACAACTCCAACAAGCTCAAAGGAGGGTTTGCCAAGAAGGTGCGCCAATTGATCACCTTTATTAAATATAGAAAAAGAAAAACAGAGGAAAGAAAACAAACAATTCTGTAATAAACCAAAAGGAAAGAAGCTACCTAAATAGCAAACCAAGCAAAACCTTTAAAGCCAAAATCAGCAACACCAGACAAGTGGATGAAGCCAGCTTCAAAAGATATTCACTTTCTCAAGTCTCATTAAGGCTGCCTAGACCGATCGATCCACCAAAAGCACTCAAAGCAAACACGATTCCATTTTTTTTATTTCCTGGAGAATGGATACCAGAATTTCGTCTTATAGAAGGACATCACACGATGATCACTTGGATGATATAAGCACTTACCCTTTGGAAACCAAAGTGTATATCCTTCTATATGTTTTCTCAAAATCATTTCCTCAATGCATTCCCGTTGGCATTTGTAGAGGTTCAAAGGAACAAATGCATTATGATCTGAGAACATGTCATCATTATCAAGGTAACAACATTTTGAACTGCCCAACCCTTCCCTTTCACTGTTTTTTCTCAGAGGGAAGATTGTGCCTTATAAGCTATAATATACAAAACAATTACATAAATATCTAGCTAAATCTCAATAAAATATCTAACTAAAGAGTTCCCACTCACTTTTTTTTGGTTTTCCCCCTAATACCCGGACGGCTCGCAAAGCCCATGGGGCCGAGTAATCCAAAATCAGATACTGTTGGACCCAATACCTCAGGTAACCTTCAGTTCTGAACGTTGCATTTGCCATACACAAGGTGGGGATTGAACCAGGACCTTGCTTTAGGGACAGTTAGCTCCTTATCAATCAGGCCAACAATCACTGGTAAAGTTTCATTTCACTTTGTCCAGAAAGAAATGTGCATTTTTAGTCACTGGCCTTAGGTATTTAATAGTTGCTTTTTCTTAAGACAAAATCAGCAGGCTTTGATGAGCAAATGTTCCCAGCTCGGCCATTGGCCAAATGCAATCAAATTTTCCACTGCTGTAACATGGAAGTACCAACTGCACAGCTAGAATAAGCACAAGGGAACCTAGTCTTTTCAACATGTTAAACCATTGGGAAATGTCAATACTTCTCCAAAAAATGTTAAAAACTCTCGACCCCAAATTGCACAGTGTCATCAAATTTTGTTAGTATAACCACTTAAGGGACTGGGATTAACAACTTAGATACAGACTAAGGCAATGTCAACTGAAAACTTGCAAGGTAGATAAGATGATTTGCAAGAAGCTTTCAACCATTCCGAAGCTATTCATAGCCATACTAATAATTTCGGACAGAAATGCAATGTGGCACTTAAAAGACTTGGTCTATGCAATCGTTTTGATTTGATTGACTGTCTGTTGTAAGAGCATGTCCCGAAATATTAGCTCTCCAATGCAGTCGATTAAAAATTCGTTTCTCCAAATCTATCTAACAATAAAAAGGAAAAAAAGAAACTTTCCTTACCCGGTTCTTGTCCTATTACAGAAAATCATGGCAATCAACCAAGAAAGGAACCTGGATTGTATCGTAGATAGCATCTTACTTATACTTTAAAGGCAGCTTGGCTAGCCAGCACACAAAATTCATAAATAAGGATACAGCAACACCAAAATGAAAGAATCATTGATGTGCCTTTGCATATTTCTGAAGCAAGCCAAAGAACTGTACACATAATGACAATTCAGGTGTTCAACTAAAGAAATAACAGAAAGCAACAAGCAATTACACAACCAAGAACAATCACTGTACTCGGATTTGAGAGGAAAGATGTTAAAAACGAGATCACTTATCATCCCAAATTACCTACTAATAGGCCAGGACCATACTACAATGTTATCTTAATGCTTGGTCAAACAGCTAGACCACATGAATTAGGTGCCCTCAGACCTAAGAAACATGTCCAAGCTGTGGTTATGTGTACCTAAAGCAACCATTTATGGGGTCAAGAGTGGGCCCTCCTCATCTACTTGATCCCCACTCTTCTTAATCCTCATTAGTGGTCATACTTCATGAGAATGAATGCGAACAAAAGTACACTTGCAGAGTGAAGCTTTCAAGATCCTGTGTAACCTCCAAAACCTAGAACGCGCAAAGCCAACTAATTCAACTTGCAATAGCATCCTTAGTCTACAAGCATGAGACACGAGGGAAAAATTTGAAGTTTTTGACACAACTCATGTATATGAACCAATTTATGTGGAAAATCGCTACCTATCTTTGGATGCATCCTTTCGTTATTACAGTTTCCACACTATGCACTCAACATCGCCAAATCAAGTTGGCTAAAACCTATCAGCAGCCAAAATATGGCTTGCTACATTGTGAATCATCATATTTAAAATGCCCCAATCAGTCACCATCTATTAGATATGTAGACTGAAGGTAAATCCTCAGACACTCGTAGCTTCTCTACACATTTGAATCGAACATAAAACTTGAGCATTCAATCTAGTAGAAAAGTTTGTGAGAAACAATAAGGTGCTGGTAATTTTCTTTCAATATATGGCACACCAAATTTAACTATCAACCAGAAAAAGAAACAAGCTCAATGCAAAATTTAAGTCAGTCTTCAGGTTTCATCAATGATTTCTCCACTGGCAGCAAAGCATCAGCAGAATTTCATTCTGGTTTGAATGAGAAAACCATAACAAGAAACGCCCTTAATTGAGTGACAAGGAGGGGCTACCACACTATCTGATTCCCATATATAGGCATCTTTAATAAATAGAATTTTTTCCAAATCTTCCAATAAACAAACATGATTGACTTCCTTCGCTGGAGTTGCATTTGTTAACAAAGAAAGAGGGGGGAAAAGTAGAGTCAACTTAAACTTAAAATCATTTTATCAACTCTCTAAGCAACTAAAACTAGATTCATGACCATTCAAAAGCATCCTCAAGCAATAAACACTGCTAACTGCGGACTGGCGAAAGTTCCATTCCCAAAAACAAAAATAAACCCATAAAACATCAGCAGTAAGAAAAGCAAAACATCCATACCAAAATCCAAGATTCCCCAAGAATAGAATAGAAGAAAAGAAATGGCATAAGAAAAAACTGAAAATGCAAAAATACCTTGAATGGGTTTACTACTCTCCATCTCTGAAATCCCAGAAGAGCTCCCCCCCTGAGACTCCACAGACCCTTGTGAACCCTGCTGCTGCCCCATTACCAATCCCTGCAAACTATTATCATTGTTATTATTGTTATTGTTATTATTATCATTGTTGTTGTTGTTGTTGTTATTATTATTGTTGTTATTGTTATTATTAGTGGCAGTGGTAGCAATGTTACTCTTGCTACCCCTACTGACGTTCTTGACCCATGAGTGCAACCAAGTCCCTCTATTGTTCACGTTAAATTCCCTCTTATCTTCCTCCAAATTCAACTCTCCTGCTCCTGCCCTCAAATTCTTCTGCTTTTCGCTCCGCCTTCTCTTGGCCTCCATCCTCCTCAAGGTCTGCATTTCCTTCCTCTTCCTCCACTCCTCCTCTGTCTCGGTAGGCAAAGAAGATGTCCTCATGAGGGGATAGGACACAGGGGTCGTGCTTAAAGTATCGTGCTCTCTCTCCCTAATAAGCGGGATTGAACCAGCTATGGATGATGATCTTGTCAGCTTCTTCGGGGTCTTGTCAACCCCAAATCTGCCACCGAGCGACAAACCCAGATTGAGCTCAATCTCCTCCGTTTCCTCTCCGTCACTGACTGTTGTCTGTTGTTGCTGGGCATCAGTTGGCATGAATCTCTGTAACAGATCTCTCGGGTACTTGTTTATTTCCAAAGATAAGCTCTCCATTGCTGCTCTGCTTCGGTTCTTGTCCTCGCTTGTTTCCGCCATGTAGTAAGAAAAAAAAAAAAAAACAGAGCAAAGAGAAACACACAGAAGAAGCAAAGAAAGGAGAGAGGACAGAGTGAAGAGTATTAGTACTATTATTACTGTATTCAGATTAAAGGGTGTCTGTTTTGGTTTGGGTTGATGAAAAAAACAGGACCTGAAAGGGAACAAGTACTGTTTGATCTGATTTAAAGACACCCATTTGCATGGAAGACTTGAGCAATTCTCTTTAGTTTTTGCTTTTATTATTGATATTATGATGTTTTATATAAAGAGAATAATCCCTCGCAAGTGCTATCCAACAAAAGCGTTACAATTAATTAAACCCCGCAACTTGCAAATTTTTCAAGCACGCACAAACACACACACACAGAGACAGAACAACTAAAGAGAAGAAAGAATAGAAAACAAGAAACAAACAAAACACACTGGTTTCAGCTTTTTTGCTCTATATCTATGCATATACCCTGAAGAAAATCGATTGACTTGGAAGAAGAAAAGAAAAAGAGAAGAAAACTTGGAAGAGAGAATGCGAATGATAATTGATTGTTAGTGCAGGTGGTGAAAGAAGTAAAAAAAAAAAAAAACAGAACAGAACAGCACCAGAGAAAAAGAAGAAAGGCGGAGGAGGAGGAGGAACACAGCGGAGGAGAGGAGAGGGGGTGGTGGTGTTTGGGGTTTGGTTGGGTTGGGGGGGAGGGAAAGGGGTTACTGACAAAAGGATAATAATATTTATCTGTTGACGAAAATACCCTTAAGGGGTAGGAGTTTGGACAAAAGAAAGTAGCTGGGAGAGAGCCAAGTGGCAGTCAGAATTAGGCGCCAGGAGGACACGTGGGTATCTCTGATGTGTGCCCTTTTTTAATTAAAAAAAACAAATGTTTAATATAAAGAATTTTTTTAGTGCTTCTTTTTTTTTTTCTGTGTCCAAAATTTTGCCCAGCTAATCCAAATTCAGCACACAAATCAAACACCTAATCATGATGAGTTAGTCGATTTTTTCATATACAATTACTCAAACTCAAAAATTGTGGAAACCCCAAATTACTTACCAAGTAGAGCAAGCAGTTTTTTTTTTTATTTTCTTTAAGTAGTAGGGGAAGAGGAGAGTATAGTAGTACTGGTTTGGAGTAATAATGTTGTCTTTGATTTTTTTTTTTATTGGGTAGTACACTACACTAGGATGTTTTGTCTTTGCTTTGGTGGTCTGTATCTGTGCATCTGTCTGTCCGCTTGAGGTTGCTTTGCCCCCACTTCCCCTTTTCCTTCCTTTCCCTTCCTTTCTTTTCTTTTCTTCTCTCTCTCTCTCTTCCTCCCAAAAGAAAACAAGTAAGTAGTTTGCCTTTTGTTTTTCTGGAGGGACGGACACGTTTCGATATCCTACCAGGGCAGCGCAGGTGGCCACGTGTCGCTCACCTTTCGCCCTCTCTATTTCCTCCACGTGTATGTCCCATCCTGCACTGCAAAAACTATTCATTATTAGTACTAGTAGTTGTTAGTAGGTTTTTTTATTGTTTGTTTGTTTGGGGAATTGATGGGTGGAATCCTATCCTATCTCTAATAATAATAATCATTTTGGAAACGGAGAGTCATCAGTCATGAAGAAGAGAGAGAGAGATGGCTTCCATTTCATCTTCTTTCTTATCATCCCCATCCACCTGCTATGCTACTCAACAGATGGTGAGGTGGCAAGGTCGCATGTGTTCAAAAAACAATTTTAATAAAGTTTTTCCTGAAAATTTGAGCTCAAGAAAACAAAAACAAATGATTTCCTGAAAAATTACACACTTATAGACTACCCTGTTCCTGTTCGGCCTGCGTGTCACGCGGGCTATGTCCCCTTCTTTTTTTTCTTTTTCTTTTTCTTTTTTTTTCTCCTTTTGGGCTGGGCTTGTCATGAATTTTTTTTAGTCCAGTATTTTGAGAGATCTTCCATATTTATTTCTATTTATCCTCCAATGTCCTTCCTCTTCTTATTTCTCTATTTCTGTTACTAATTTTCCATTGTCCTTGTATTTTGTTTACTCTTTTACTTTGAGATTTTCTTTTTTTTTTTTTAAGGTTTAGGTCTTATAGCCCTATTACTTCTTGAGTACTTTTTTTTCATCTTTTGTGTGCCTTAAAGTGCACTCGGCCTTTGTATAATTTGGATTTTCCAATTGAATTTTCTTTTTTCAGGTGCTCGAGTAGGTCTTCATTTATTTACTTCTTCTAGCTATTACCTCGTTATTGGACACATAAGTATTTCCCATTTCTTTTGACACCAATGTCTTATCATTCTTTTTCCGCTTTATATGTTTTTTATGAAACGCCCCGACCCGTATTTACTGTACACAGTAAACACGTGCCGGAACTATGACAACCCAACCCAACAAAGCCCAACAGACTGCATATAAAACAATAAACTGGCCAACGACCCAATATCAAAAACCGTAAACCGGCCTCTCGGCCCAACATGGATCTCGTCACCCGAACCCCGGGGACATCAACAACAACCAACTGGCCCAATGGCCCAAATACAACATATACACGGCAGAAGATTTAACAATATGCACAGCGGAAGACTCTTAACTCACATGACGACATATGCAAAGCCCAATGCAACTAATGGATCCGAGTCCTGTCCGAGGGTACGCTTCAGCTTGCCCCGTACGTTCCTGCACTACAAACAACTCATCCTACGGGATGAAACCCCGCAGGCGAGGGGTGAGTCCGAAACGCTCACCGACGAAAGATAAACAGTGATATATAATCAACCGTAATACTTTTGAAGTAATACAACCATCAAA